>KL197715.1:1138705-1403179 GCA_000697665.1 Jaapia argillacea MUCL 33604
TTCCTCCTTCCTTCTCCCTTCTCCCTTCTCCCATTTCTTCTCCCTTCCATTCTCCCTTCCTTTCCTTTCCCCTTTCTCCTCCTCCATCATCTTTCCTTCTCCATTTCCTTCTCTCTTCCATTCTCTATCTCCCTTCCTCTCCACTCTCCCTTTCTCTTCCTCCTCACTTCTCCCTTCCTCTCCCTCCCTCTCACTTCTCCCTCCCTTCTTTTTTCCTCCCTCCTCTCTCCCCTCTCCTGTATTTCATGGTGTTTGTATGTGGTCATAGCCAGCACTTATGCTCATTAATTGTACACACTATCAAATTCCAACAATCATCCCTTAAGATCACGAGTATTGCTTGACTATCAACTTGAAATGGGTGTATAGTTACAACTAGGAACTATAAGCACTATGGAGCTACTTGCTTCAATCTAAAGCTGCCAGAACCCTACAGCTAAAAATGGCATAACTATTATAGTGCTAGCTAGAAAGACTACTTGGAAAAGAAAATTCTAGAAGACACTAGAGTTTGGTTGTGCCATTTCTGGAAAGTCTGGAATGCTCAAGGTGTGTCAAAAGTTTGTAATTTGCTTAATTTAGAACAATCTAGCTATAGAAGTGGTCTGGAGTGCTTCTCGCTCCAAACCCTTTTTCCTGATGCGATGGGTAATAACATTGCCAGCAGCAATAAAGAAACAGTAGAGCAGACACCAAGGGCACTACCAGACTATGGTGCAGCAAATGCAAATGCCTCCTGGCCAATCTGACGAGAGGCAGCAATAATGTCACCAGCAGCAATAAGGAAATAAGCAAGTGAATACAACCAAGAGCACTACCAAACCACCAGTGCAGCAAAAGCAAATACTTTCCAGCCACAAACTCACCAGTGACATTCCAGACAATGATGAATGAATTATTCAAAGAACTCATCGATGAAGGCTATGTTGTTGTATACCTCGATGACATCCTGATATTCACCAAGGACCTCACACATCACCAACAAATCCTCCACTGTGTCATGAAAATCCTACAAGACAACAATCTGTATTTGAAACCAGAGAAATGCACATTCGAGGTACCAAAAATCGAATATTTGGGGTTAATTGTATCCCACAATCTAGTTGAAATGGATCTGATCAAAGTCGCAGGAATCACAGAGTGGCCAGAACCAAAGAAAGTCAAGGAAGTCCAATTGTTCCTCGGATTCTGCAATTTCTACCAGCGTTTCAACAAGGACTTGTCCAAAATTGCAAAACCACTATTCAAGCTAACCAAGAAAGATCATGGATGGGACTGGACAACCAAATGTTGAGAAGCATTTGACACCCTGAAAACAGCATTCACATCATCCCCAACACTAGTTATGCCAGCCACCACCAAGGAATTCCAAATAGAATGCAATGCATCAGATTATGTAACAGGAGCCATGTTAACACAGAAAGAATCTGATGGCAAATGGCACCCAGTCGCATACCTATCCAAATCATTAACTGATGCCAAGCAAAACTACAACATTTACGACAAGGAATTATTAGCAATAATCCAATTGTTGGAAGCATGGCAACACTACCTCAAGGGATGTATGCATCCCATCCAGATATATACTGATCACAAGAACCTCAAGTACTTCTGAAATGCACAGAAACTAAGCTGCAGACAGGCCCGATGGGCCCAATTTTTGACAAGATTCGAATTCAATTTGATTCACAAGCCCAGGAAGATGAACAAATTTGATGGTCTTTCGAGACAACAAGACCATAAGGAGGGGGTGGATACAGACAATTCAGACAGAATACTTTTAGGGCCCCATCTTTTCACAAAAACAATCAACCTTACAGGTTGAGGAAACACTTCAACCCACTCCCCCATACTAGCACAACAAGTTTGAATTGCCATCAAAGCAGCTGTCACAACACTAGAAGGCGACTTAGGACTCAAAGAGGAAATTCAGAACCATACAGAACTCAACAAATCAGTAGCAACTGCCCTAGACATCATAAAGAAGCAAGGACCACAATCCCTGAAGAAAGGATTAGAAGAATGGAACCAGGAAGATGGATTAATTCTCTACTAAGGAAAGATCTATGTTCTCAAAGATATGGAACTATGATGCAAAGTAGTCAAATCCTGTCACGACCCTGTTTTGATGGGGCACCCCGGGAGATATAAGATGTTGGAAATAGTACAAGGGACTATTGGTGGCCAGGAATGTCCATCTTCATACAGAATTACATAGATGGATGTGCCATCTGGCAATCGACCAAACCAAACACAAACCCCACTCAGGAACTGCTACAGCCAACAGAAATCCCAACACGCCCCTGGCAGATTGTAACTCCAGACTTTATCACAGGACTGCCAGAAGCCAATGGTTACAACGTGATCCATGTCATAACGGACCAGTATACCAAAACCATTGTTGCCACACCTTGCAATAAAACTATTGATGCCAATGGAACAGCCAAGATCATAATGGAAGGACCATTCAGACGCTACAGACTGCCTGACAAAATCATATCAGATCAAGGACTGCAATTTGTATCACAAGTATTCAGAGCCCTTCTAGAACAACTTGACATCAAATCAGCACTCAGCACAGGATTCCACCCAGAAACAGATGGAGCCACAGAGATAGTAAATCAGGAACTGGAAATCTACTTCCAAGCCTACTGCAACCATGCCCAAAACAATTGGCCATCACTACTCTACATGGCAGAATTGACCCACAATACACAAATCCACTCTGCCACCAAACAGACACCATTTGAACTCATGCATGGCTATCATGCCAAAACCTCTGGATCATTCAGACCAGTACCAGACATACCAACAGCAGACCAACGTCTAGAAGAATTAAAGAAGGCCCAACAAGAAGCAGAAGCCTGCCTACATATTGCTGCTGAAGCAATGAAGAAGCAACATGACACCTACAGAGTTAAGGGACCGAATTTCACAGTAGGGGATAAAGTTTGGTTAGAAGGAAAGAACATCAAGATGGAATACCCAAGCGCCAAACTACCTCCCAAATGACATGGACCTTTCCCGATTGAAGCAATCATTGGATCCAGGGCCTACAAGTTGACATTGCCAAAGAAATGGAGAATCCATCTGGTATTCCATGCAGGATTACTCACACCATATCAGGAAACCGAAGAACACAGAATCAACTTTCCTCTACCACCTCCAGACCTAATAGAAGGAGAGGAAGAATACAAAGTAGAGGAAGTTGTAAAATTGAAGTTTGTTGGCAAGGCAAAGAAAATCAAATACCTAGTCAAATAGAAGGGTTACCCTGATTCAGAAAATACTTGGGAAGACATTGGCAATCCATGCAATTCAGCCAAACTGGTCGAATCATTCCATCAGAAGAATCCAAAAGCACTGAAACCAGTGCAAGTTGCACTCACACTCCTTAAAATACCTGAAGAACAATGGACACACTTCTGGATCAATCGAGAAGTAGAAAGAATGACAAGGGAGAATTATCTCCACATACCAGAAGTATTATCAAAACACCTGAACCCAGAATGAATAAAGGCACATCTCGCTAAGCTGCAAAACTATATTCCTCAACAAATACTCCAGTAGCATCAGCAACCACTCGATCGACCACCCGTGCCCTGCCCAACTCGACATGCCACCTTGCAAGATTGACACCATCATCAATTTCATCTGTTGCATCATCCTTCTACTCATGAAAGGAATTCATCTCTTTGTCATTCTCTGCACCTATGCCTGCAAAACCCTTGTCCATGTCCATGACCAGTTACTCCAATTGGTAATCAGCACCATGTGTGCCACGTACCAGCCAATTGCAGTACACGAAATCATTTCCAATTCAATCTGGAAGGAAACATAAGGTATTGCCTTGGCGACCTATACAACAAAGAGGATGTCTTATGTCCCTGGCATACCACACCCACTCCTCCACCACCAACAGCACCCTTGCCAGGAATATCCAGGCCCCCTGCTTCACAACCTTGTTCACACCCCCTGTCATCATCCAGAGCTGCTCCCTTTCCCCTACTCAACCGACCACTGCACCATGCACTGCATCACCATCGCCACCTCAGTCTACCAGTTGGGACCCCCTCAATCTTCTTCATGAATGTCTTGAATGACTCCACAACCATAACAACCCCAATCACCCACCCTCTCGTGGTAATACTCCCGACTACGAGAACTTTGAGACTGCTGACAAACTTGAGTAGAGCCCACTCCTGCCTTCACCCATCGCGACCAACATGACCAACCTCCTCAAGCTCATCAACAACCTTGCCCTGAGCAACGATCCCCCCAAGGACACACCCCCTAAATCCACTGATGTGCCCACTGCCCCGTTTACATTCAAACCCAACCCGTCTGTTACATTGGACATCCCTCCACCTCCTTCACCAAACCCCTTCCAACCCCCTGGACCTGACTATGGATGGGGGAACGAGTGAATGTGGTTGATAGGTTAGGACATTAGGGACAATGTCGGTCATAGAGCAGGGGTGGTGTTGTGAACACGTCTGGACTTGTATATTTTCTTTTGTTTTTCATTCTTTTATTGGACTCCCTTTGCTTTCATATCATTTCCCTTGTCTATGATACTTAGCATCGATTTATCTTATCTTATCCTATCTTATCTCAGACCTGGTACTATTATTAGCACACAATGACTCATCCTGTACAGCCTTGTCATTGTCCTCTGTTTCATTGTTCTGTCTTCATTGTTCAGCATCATTGTCCTGAACCTTAACTCACTTGCCATTGTCTCTAGACATTGTCTCGTTTGTTATTGTCTATGGTACATTGTTCAATATTCCACTGTTCCTGTAGTATATAAGGACGCCTAGCTACTCTGTATTTGGTAGCTTGTCCACTTGAACAATACAGCGCTTTAGTTGTATCCTTCAACTGGTTTGCTCATTCTCGTCATCCTCCATTGCCTCAAGATCGTAGCCTAAGGCTCAGCACGGATTCTGGTAAACCTATTACATCTGTAGGTAACATCCATGGGAAACCCATAGGTTTGGATGTCCCAGCAGATCCGTACCCACAATATCTGTACCTGGCAGATGTAGGTATAGCTCTCAAGCTCTCACTCATCTGCATACAGGTACCTGTATCCGTAGGATGAAAATAACATATTGAAAAACTTGCTACTCTGGTCCACTTGTCAGAGGGACATCATCACTATCTACAACTACAACTTCTACTCCTTGGGCTTGATGTTTGCCCTTAGTCTTCTTTTGTATATTATCTATCAAATCAGACTGAGGCACGAGACTATTGTCAGACCATGAACCAAGAACAGTCACAGCACGGATGGTCTCATCAGCGAGGGAATGCCGAAGCTTTGAGACCTGCCGACCACCACTTGAGAAGGCACGCTCGACATCAGTAGAAGCAGCTACATCATTGTTGAGCATCACGATTCAGTCACCATGGGCCATGGTACGGGTTACTTACTGGGTGCAGTTAGGAAGTCCAATGCCATCGTGGCGAGGGGGTTCTTCTCTGGTATCTGGCTGACCCAGAAGGCAATGGGGTCAGTGACGAGAGGTAAGGCTGGGGATGCGAGGTATTCTGTCAATAAATTGTGTGTAGCATTGGCTGTGCTAAGTTCAATATCACCGAAGTACTTGTGACTGTTAGAGTTCTACAACAGAGTTAGAAAGTGAAGCGAGAAGTAAAGTAGTGGGCTCACCTCAGCAGTGACAGATGACAAGGGGGTGGGTTGCTTTGGCTTGTAGTTCAACTCCCATTCATCGTGAACAAGACTGACAGCAGTGTCAATCCACAACTCAGGCCATTTTCGTTTGCGAAAATAGCTGAGTTTATGGGCAGGGTGAAGGACTATAATGGGATACCAGAAGCCATAAGTAAGGGTATACAGTAGGTGATCACTGATAGTCACTCACCCATAGCAATGCGATACATGACTGAGTTGTCAGTCAAGCTATAGTACTTGTTCATGACTGTTAATCCCTGGATTACAGCCATATGAACGATGGGAGGGTAGCATTCATTGCAAGCCCAATCGTCAAGGGCAACAGAGAGACTATCCATCCATGGAATTACTTGATGGATGAGTGGTGTGTGTGACTTGGAAATCTTCTTTGTGGTGATCAGAAAGAGCTACAAAAAGCATCAGTATGGTGAGAGGGGGTGTACACAAACATAGGACTCACTTCGAGAAGAGGGTAGAGATCAGCAAGAAGGCACCACTCTTTATCCTTGGGGATGAAACAATGAAGCTGCACACCATCTCTCTTGTTGAACTTGGCAAAATCACATAGCTGGTTGATGACATCCTTCATGGGAAGAGCATGGCTGAGCATCTCAGCAACAGTGTTCCAATGTGTTGTGACCGGGTGCAAAAGGACTTGTTTGGGAAGTCCGTGGGCTCGACAAAGCTTGAGAAGGCATTCACAAATTGTAGGAGAGTGGAAAACTTTCTTGCTTAGGTTGGTGATCTAGCAGAGTGATTGAGTTAGTTGGGAACAAAGCATGATGATAGGAGGAGGCAAGACCTTGTGAATCGAGAGGCGACCAACATTAATTTGAGGTGGGGTGAGCTCTCAAGTGAAAACTCATCGAGCTCGATCTTGTCATCAAGCCCCTGCAGCACTGTGTCATCACTAACCTCACAGTCTTTGTCGTCGTCCATTCTCCTGGTGGTGTCATCTTCAGTGTCGTCTTCATCCAAGTCAGCAAGTTCACGTTCGAAGGGGTCAGCTGCATCTTGATCCTTTGAGGCCTTACAGGTCTGAGCAAAAGGCGAGAGGATAGCCTAGTTCAAAGAAAAGATTGGTTGGTGCTATAAGGCTGTTGAAGGAATAGGGACTGACCTTGACAATTAAATTCAATATGTGGGTGAAACATCGGATTTGGGATGGTGTGCCAGGGAACTTTGGAAGCTGTTCACCTAGAGTTACAATCATAGGCTGATTGTTGGAGGCATTGTCACAGACAAGTTCGAGGATCTATCAACTAGGGTAAGCGAATTCAAAACTTCAAGTTCAAGGATAAATATCAACCTTATCTTGAATTCTGAACTCTTTCAAGCATTCCACCAGCTTCTCTCCAAGGTAGACCCCTGTATGTGACTTCGTCATCCTGATAGAAGCTTAGTATAGAGGTGTCAGAGTGGGGTGGTGACTCACTTGATAAAATTGAGTATGAAATGTTGCATCACCCCGTTGCAGAGTAAATGCACGACGACACCGAGGAAGGAGACAACATTTGGTGATGTCCACCCATCAACTGCGGGGTGCAGCTGGCCAAAGTGTGCCTGGACAATTGGGAGATATTAGAAAGTACAACAGGCAGAGTTGTACAAACTCACCTGCAGAACCTGAGCGACATAGTCCTTCGACAACCTAAACATCTCCTTGATATTGTGGGAGATCGTACTGGGACTGGGGATATCAACAGTGCTGTGGAGCATCTGGAATATCTCAACCAACTCTGGATCTTCAACTATGACGAAAGGACGACTCCGTCAGGCACACCACATTGCAAGGAGATAACGGAATCGTGGGTAACTGTACAATGAGCCTTGTGTGAAGGCTCACATAGCCCCAGTTTGAGCAGTGACAGCAGGTTCACAGCACCGGACATGGGCCTGAAGGTTGGATGTTGAATCTTCAAATCACTCTCGGTTGACAGAGATGCTCAGGTTCCTATATCACAATGAATTTTGGTGCAGGAGAGGAGGACAATCAGGCACTTACTTCATGCAGACGAACTTGTACATTATCTTCTCGCCTTTACACTTGATTGTGGGTTCTCGGAAGTGTTTATAAACACCTGAGCGCCATGCACCCTTCTGTAGCTCTGAACAGAGTATATCAGCAACATATAATTTGGAGGAATAACAACTAGACAAACCAAGGATCTCCTCTTCTGTTTTCCCCTCAAATTTTGCGATGAGGCACACTCACTTCTGTTGAACAGTGGTGAGATTTGGCAGGGCAGTTGACAATGATGGTGTTGGGGTTGCAGGTTCCAGTGGTTCAGGCGAAGAGGGAACAGCCTGGCAGCAGTGTTTGGATCCTCGAGATGGCATTGGATGTGAAGGGGGGATATGTGATGTGCAGTGAAAACATTGAGTCTGTAATTAAAGGTGAGGAGTACAGGCGAGAATATGATTAGATATGCTCACGGCTTCCTGAAGTCGAAAGCCAGCTCTATTGGGTCGCTGTTTGGACTTGAACCACTTCCCAACCTACCAACGGTCAGAACCCCATATTGTCACAGCCAACCATTTGACAGAGACAGCTGCACCTAAAAGCAGCATGGGGCACACCACAATCAATCTTAGATTGTTGATTGAAGACATTGGCTGCATGACTTACTGAAAACCGACTGATCTTGCCAAGGTCTTGCTAATGAGAACATCGATGTTGGCCAACAACGGCTCCACATCGTGGCTGTATTGAAACATCCAGAGCAAACACAAACGATTTGAATAAAAAACCTGGATATGGTGAGACAAACAAGAGGTGCCATTGCAAGTTTTGCAACTGGTGCGCATACAGTGAGCGTTGTGACGAAAAAATAGGCTGCGAGGTTGTGGCCAATTGTTCGGTGTGAATGGGGATAGGGACCTTGTTGCTACAATATGAGGGGGATTTGAACAATCACATTAGTGGTTAGGACCCTAGAAAAGTGAGATCGGATACATACCCTTGCCCTAGAACTCAACATCACTGATATTCCAATGTGCAGAGAGTCGCAAGACCTTGGCAAATTGGTGAACGGTCCGAAATGAGCGGATACACCACTCCTGTGGGCCTGATCCTCCCTGCAGATACCCATCATGGAATTCTGGAGATATGGTCAGCCATCAGATTACCCGTCAATGATATCAGTTGAGAGACTTACTGGAGAGTGGGTGGTCTCACTCGCAGCAGTGGTGCACAACAATCAAATTTGTTGCTATCTGCAAATGTTATCCCCAGTGGTGTAATGACACTGCTGTGTTTGGGGTGAAACTGAGCAGCCAGAAAATACCCAAAAATTACAAACAAAAACCCGTTGATAGTCCAACTGACAAACAACATCCAGGGGACAATATCCAGCCAGATTGCTGGTTGGGGATTGCATCTGGATGGCGCAAAGCCAGCCAGCCATAGTTCCAATCACGCTTATCCATTGTAACACCAGAGCCGTGACAACTATCTTTTGTACAACAAAGCAAGATCATCCCACAACTGTTGTGTCCAAAGCCTGGGAAAATTGAACAAGAACAAATGGGAAGGAAACCCAGTATCTATTGTACAATTCTGACTGTAACTTTTGTACAATCCTCTTAGTTGATATAACAAATCTTGGACAAATTTCACAATGTTGCTGGTAGTTGTACAATTCACGGAAACTTGTAAAACTCGGCTGAGAATTGTACAAACTGTTTTAACAACTGTTGCTGGCAGTTGTACAATTCACGGAAAGTCTTGTAAAACTTGGCTGAGAATTGTACAAACCATATTGTACAAAGGGGACTTCACATCTGGGACCTTGTACAATCCAAGCAGGGACTTGAACAATTCATATTGGACTTATACAGTTTGGGTATAGATAGACATGAACATGCTTCAGCGGCATCCTCGTAACATACAATACCAAATGCTATCTACCCTTACGGAGGGAAGGAAGACTCTCTTAAGAATGAGACAGACAGGGAAGGGAAGTCTCCCTCTTGATATCCTCCCAATCCCCTCCGCTCCTACACCAGGAGGGTGGCATGACAGATGTGCACCCTCTTAGCACACATCCGCCCCCAGTACTACCACACCTTACTGCTGCTCTCCTCCCCCCATCCTACACCCTCCCTCCAAGCAGCATGAAAGATGTGCAGCCTTCTCAGCACACATCTGCCCTGGGACTACCATACCATACCCCTACTCTCCTGTCCTACACCCTCCCCTCCGAGAGCAAGAATCTACACTTACGAAACAATTACATGCCACCTATATACAACCAATACAAAATGTTGACCCCCTCGACACAAACCTCATTCAGTCCCACTCAAAAATATCCTCGTCTTCATCCCCCTCCTGTGACATGGTTTCATCCTCCAGCACATCATCAAGTCTGTCTTCAACATCAGACTGGTCCTCACCATCACTCTGATCAATCCCAACTGGACTAGCACCCTGACCAACATCCCTCCCAACAGTGGCAAGAGTTCCTCCCGGATTTGAGGTAGCAGTGGATGATGCAGAGCTAGACAATGACAACAAAACATGCTTGTAGGAACAAGCCCAGGGAGGAAGAAGGTTGCTCGATTTCAAGAGCAGGAGCCATTTTCTTGCACATCGAATCGTGAAATGCTCAGCGAGAACAGCTTGCTTCTCAGCATACGTAGTGACGCTGAACTGCACATGAACGTCAGCCTCTGGCCAAGCTGATGCCCGACTGCACCACCAAGCTGCCTTCCATTCCATGAACGCAACCACTTGGCGCATCTCCTCAACGACCAGGGCAACCTCCTCCTCCCAGTGTTCAGCTCTCACCCTCAACTTGGCCCATTCACATCACATGGTATGATCCATATCTTCCTTGGAAACGGCTTGTGACGAGGGTATGAGATTTGATGAGTTGGCTGATGGTTGCTGACGAGAAACGAGCCAAATCCAGGAGGGTTCTCGGTAACCTTCACCAATATCTGCCTCCTCTTCATCCTTCCCTGGTCCTCGGACATCCTCCTTCCTCAAAACCCTCAGCCGTTCTGACCATTTGCCATTCGGATCAAGTGAGTTTAGGGCACCATAGGCAGAACGATATCGCTCAGCGGCCTGGATGGTTTTCTGATTGAACCGAGAATACAAAGAGTGCATGTGAGTGTTTGCCTTCTGCCTGATGTTCACTTTATTGAGGTGTCAGAACTGGTTGACACTGGTAATCATTCGTCATTGACAACAGACCTCTTCCAAGCTATCCTCAGCCTGTCTGAGGCATAGGCGAATCTCCTTCTGGATAATATTGGCCTGGATCATTGCATGGAGAGGATGGGGTAAGGAGGATGGCATCCAGAGACAGATATTCTCTGTGACAATAGTCGAAGTTTTGGGGTGGGAAGTGGTGTTGTTATCGGGAGTGGTGGAATCAAGAAGTTGGGCAACTACACAGGGCATATATACAGCCTGGATTGTTCACCATGTTTGGATTCAGTGTGCGAGTGTGTTCCGCTTCTGCTGTACTTCTACGAGCTGTTTGCTTGTCGGCTTCCCTTTGAGACTCTGTGCATGTAGACAGATTAATTGTCTCAAATGGAAAATCAGTTAAAGTGAGAAAGATAACGGACCGTTACTCACTGTTGCTCCTCCAACTCAAGGCCAGTATTCAAGAATGTGCTGATCGTGATTTCATGGGCAGTACCCACTCCCCTTGCAATGTCTGCGGCTTCCTCCTTAGCAAGTTCGAGCTGAACATCGTTGAGAGTAGCAGCTGAAAATTCATGAGTAGTCATGTGGAAATATTCAGTCTGATACGTACTACTGGTGACCTCCTCGTAAGGATTTGCACTTTGTTGATTTGCCTCCCATGCTTCAACGGCATTGGTCCACTTGAGTATGGTGTCTGGTTTGAATGTCAAGGAAAATTTTTCAAAGGCCAATCACTGCTTCTTTGACATGGCAATGGCCTCACAGAGCTTCTTGTAGAAAAGAAGAACTAAGGGAAGATGGTGGTTAGTTCGACTCAGCTTATGAACATGACAAGATGGATATCATACCGAAGCTGAGAATGATAAACCAATTCCACCCACCCCATTGCTCACACAGCATCTCGCTCCTCGATCCCGGTCCCATCTCCCAGCCACTAGTTGCCACTGGGTTGGTGTTCGCCCAATTCGATTCAATGAGCTCAGCGCAAGTTCGACCAGCACCCTGACGATAGTTGAGGGAGAATTGGGACTGGCATTTGGGACCGTGAGCGTTGAGGTGCCATTTGGGGATGACAAAGCCAATGTTGACAGAGGATTTGCTAATGCGCATGCCAGAGGGAAATTCCGCGACACGTTTCCAAAAGTTCTTGTGCCATTGGCATGCAATATTGTAGGACAAGATCAGGGTGGTGAGCATCATGCCAAGCAGAGCTGCGAGCACGATGTAATCCATATTGCAATACCTGTTTCAACTCATCAGAAATGTGTATGTGTGAGTGTTAGAATCTAGACCTACTGTTCACTGAACTGTAGATCACCGGCCTTTCGCACCAATCCATGATGGCCACAGACAACCGCACCAACACCAGATGCAATGTGCCCTTTACCGTTGCAGGTGTTGGCTCAGACGATTGCGTCATGTTGGGAATCACAATTATTCACCTATATTGGAAGAATTAAGAATCACCACGTATTTCTGAGTGAGAAAGACTTACCTCCTCTTCGTCAGCATGGAGATCGAGATACTCAAAGTATTCCTTCTCATGAACGAAGTACGATAACCCGGGAAGTAAGTTGATATCCTTTACGTCACGATCCTTGAGCTTCTGGTGAAAGCTAGCGTCGATGGCCAAGAACAATGTATACAGCCACCTATTGATAAGTTAACAGTGATCAGAAGATAACAGAAGAGAAAATACATGCCTTTCGGCAGCCAGAGCATCAGCCCAACCTTCTGGGAGGTTGCAGCCAGGGTGTGGACATGCAGGGCATTGTATCACAAGTTCTCCAGGCTTTGTTCCTGCAGGACCTTGAGGGTTGTGGCCTCAGCCGGCACGTTTAAGCATAGAGAGGTTACGCCACATCCGGATGATGCAAAGAAAATCGCTATAGCAATACTACATGATGCAGGGGTTAGCAATGAAGTGATACGAACTCGAAATGGACATACCACTGGATCACTCCCACCTGAGTTGTTGGTTAGCCTGAGGAGAGTGTGATAGAAGTCGTAGGCAGTGATTTTACTCTGGAGAGTAAGCTGTTGGAAGAGGTTGAGAGTGTCAAACATGAAGGCAGTACAAGGTCAGTCTTGAGTAGTCGGAAAAAGTTTTGAATGGAGGAGTTGTTGGCGTCGTGGACAAATTGAAGCCATGGAACAATTGCAGAAATATACCGAGATATGGTGCAACCCATTCACATGGAAAACGAGCAGGTCAATGGGACGTGGAAGCAGACATGGACAACTGCTCCTGCTGTGCCCGAGCTGGATGGTCAGGCCAAGGTCCTGCAGTGATGTCTTGTCAAAAAAGAGTCTGGTCCAACACTGGTTTCTAGGTAAGTGGAAGCTGACGAGAATTGAAAGGAGATACATACCTCGATGCAATGAAATGGGAGGGCTAGGTGGTTGTCAACAAGACAATCCCCACAGCGCAAACCGCTGAAAAAACAATCTCAACACCTGAAGCTGGCACCTTCAACCCCACATGAAGCACAATGGGTCGTCTCGGCATCGTCACCAAGTCCATCATGGTGTAGTATCTCATCAAGGTATGATGATCGATAAGGAAGCCATTCTTGTAGTTTTGCCTATATGCATGATCAACAGAAGTGAAGAGAGGCGAGAGACAAAAACAAACTGTGTTTGTTTTCCATCTCTTCAGGTTGGCATCAGATGAGTCATCCTCTGGGGGTTGAACGTCAGGATGATCTTGGTGGTTGGGTAGAGAGAACAGGGGAGGGTCAGGGAGATCAGGAGCTGGTTCAGTTTGTGCTGCTGGTTGGCTGGTGTTGTCCAAGATGATGGTGCGAGAGGTGCCAGTAGTTCGTAAATTCTTTCCTCAGTGGATAACCTGCTGAATTGCTATTGAAGGTTCGTTGGTGTTGTTGTCGGACTGGACATCCAACCATAGCTTCTTGGAAGTTCGACGAGCAGATGTGCTGCTTCGTTTGTTGGACATGGGATAGAAAATATATAAGAAGGAAGGAAATGAGAAAGAGAAGGCCGCTATTGAGATTAAAGCAGTGAAGTTGCGACCATAGTGCTGTGGTGGTGGTGGGCAGAATGCGGTTTGGAGGAAGACATGAGTTGGGCCAGTCAAGGTTTGGATGTTGTGGCTAGCCTCACACAAACTGTCCAAATGCTCAGTGCTCAACCCAGTGTCTCCGTTCCTTCCTCTAATTCCCTGTGACATTCCTGGGTTATCCTGGGTTATCCTGGGTTAATGTGACTTTGTGTCATGTATGCGAACAGACTCCTTCTAACGATCTGAAGGAGTGTAGAATAACTCAAGCCCACACCTGTTATCTATGTACCTCAGAAGGTTGTTTCAGCCTCAAGCTGATTAAATTGATTCTCTCGTATCCTGCTCCTCAAAACCTTAGACCCCTCTGTTCTTTCAAGATGTGATATATCTCAGAAATAATATCCATTGCCCATTTCGAAGTTCGTAGAAACAAGTTATAACTGATAGTATCTACTATTCCCCATTATCATCAGGATGCTAAGTCACCACCTGCTGAACTCTCCCCAACGAAGTGAGAATATGTACTTCCCCAGCAACAAGTTCCTTCCTAAACACCTCATCAGCCTCTTTATTGGACCGGTACATCTGATAAGCTGCTCGGGGTACTCCTAAGATGAAACGGGAAGCAGTGGGCCTAGGGAAATTGTTAGACGGTGGCTTAGATTACACATCCAAAAAGAACTCACCAACTCTCGAATATACCAATATGAAGCCCTTTACTCACAACGTAGAACTTGCCGAATCGAATCATCGTAATGTGAGATTCAAGACGAGAATCTTGGGCATTGATGTGTACATTCTGAGAAGAGGTAGAAGAACTTGCTACTGTCATAATTGCCAGAGGCAAAGTGTGCTGATTCCCGGGAGCTGAAGTTTGGACCAGAGGAGTACTGGTACAGGTGGAGGCATGGATCAGAGTGGAGGCGCTGTTGGGGGTGGGGACAGGTGCGAGTGACTGACTATTGCGAGATGGGGCTGAGGTATGAGTCGCATCGTTGGCTGGTTTCTTTGAATCGGTGCGGATGTGGCAGACACATGGGCAACAAGATTGATTTCGTTGAGTCGATTGTTCTTGATGATGAGTAGTGACTGGCTGAGCAGGCGAGGGATCGTGAGGGATATATCCCAGGGCATCGCTATATGCAGGAGGTGGGCTACTGGGAGTCAAATGGTTGGAGATAGCTATGTGAGGCTGAAGTTCCTCGGGGTAGGGAGGAAGCAACGGGTGCGAGGACATGACAGGAGTAGCTGGTGTCGGAGGTTGAAGCAATGCATGTAGAGTGGGTGGCTTTGGTGGGAGAGGTGGAGGACCTGGAGAGGGCAAATTAAATTCTTGTTGTGGTTGTTGTGCTGTGAGCAGTGGGGGTAGAGGCACGATGGGCGGCAGTGAATTTGCAAGGTCTCTAAGGGATGGATACCCTGGAGGCCTTCGATCCCAGTGAATGGGTGGAGGCTTCGGGTGATCACCTAGAGATTGAATTAGGAACGATGAGTTGGATTGTCGAGTGTAAAGGGCTTACTCTGCTTCTCCTGTGCCATGATGGTTGAAGTGGAAGAGGAGTGGGGAGCTCTGTAGCCGGTGGCTGAATATAAAAGTGTGGTTGAACTTGGTAAATTGTGTCCAAGTCTCAGGTGCCAGCAAGTCACCTTCATGCATCAACTCCTCCAATTTGGGCTTTCCTCATAATGGCACACTGATCAGACCAGATGGGAAGAAAGTGTAAATTCCCGAAGCTCAAAGAGATATGGTTGAAGGAGCAACTTCCCTCTTATTTCCATGCCCAGCAGTCGAAGCGAAAGAACACCGAGTTGAATCGCTTCTGGGGGTCTGTTCAGGAGGGCTATTACACAAAATTTCCTCTCCTGGAGCTCACAGAAGCTGAGCTCACGCAGGTGAAGGGGAACAAGCAGTTAGCTGACGTAGGGAGGAGGAATGATAAGCTTGGGGTAAGGCTTCCAGATATCACCTCACTCACTTTCTAATGTTACATCCTAGCAAATCAAGTGGTACTTTGTGAATCAAACAAGACCGAACTCAGGGAGCAGAAAGGGGGGCATTGATTTGGCGGTGAGGCCAAAAAAACTGTCTCTGCTCACGCCTAGCCAGGCTTATTTGAAACTCTACCACAAGGAAAAGTTGAAGGATCTTATCGATGAGCGCTACCGAGAGCATGTTGTGGCTGCAAACCCCGGTGCTGCTGAGGCTCGTGTCGCATTTCAGACGAAGGTTCTGACCGAGCTCCTCAAAGATGAACCACCAGAGGTGAAGAACACTGTCAAGGAATTTTGACAGAACTACTATCAGCAGGAGCTTCGAGCCTGGGAGGGAGTGAATTTTGATGTAGATGATCTTGAAGAGGAGGAGAACAACCAGAGGGTCAATTTGATCCAGCAGTAGGTTTAAGTATCTTCATACACGAATCTATGGCTGAATTTGCATTTAGGAACATCGACTCACTGGCTCACACAATCACCTTAGCTTCAGAGCAGATACATAAGGACACTGGGTGGGTTGTGAGTGTCATGGTGGCAGGGCCAAATCCGAAGTTTGGGGGGAAGATTTCCAGCTGGGCATGAGTTCGCCCCTCATATCAGAGATGTAACATGAGCTCACACAGATATAGTGTCCACCAAGGAACAACACTGTTGGGACATACATGGGATGAAGCGCAGATGGACTGGTCAACAGTTGTTCACAGTAATTTCACAGCGCATGCTCATAAATGTTTCCGTAAGTTGGGGTTGTTTCTTCCACCTGATTCGGTATCCCATCGCTGACCAACTTACTTAGCTGAGAATCTTCAGAGACGTTATCTGCGCACAAAGAAAGATGACGATATGGACGTTGATCTAGATCAAGAAGATAACGGACAACCCAGATCAAGTAGTGAACCTTCACATGCCATGTCATCTACGCCACCAGCTGGTTCGTCGTCGTCGTCTTCAGCCAATCCCCCCTCTGCTGCTTTGAATCCCCCTTCTGGTTCAGGGTCAGATAATCCCCCTCCTGCGCTGTCTTTACCGGAGGTCACAGCAAACCAGCAGCCTCCCTCAACTCCCGTAACACCAAAGCCGTTGGCGAAAAGTTATGAGCAAGAGAGACTGGACAGGATCGCTGAGAATCACAAAGTGTTGGACGCTCTTGGCATGTGTCAGGCTCGAGACAAACTCCTTGGCACTCTGTTGTTCAGCAAGGGCCAGCGTGTGGTTCCGAACCCACCACGGGAAAGGTATGTCCCCAGTCCCCTACTACTGTTTCAATATTTCCTAACTGCTAGTCCAGCTCGCAGGACGAAGGTGCCAATCTCGCCCAACTCACTCCCTCCTCGCCAGCTGAAACATCCACTTCAAAGGGAGACGAGCACCAGTACACTCTGCCAGGCATGTCAACTACCTCCCCTGGCGATCAAACCTCAGTCACCCCACCAACTACACCATCGTCTTCACTATCCAATGGTGATAAAATGTCGGTCCCTCTGCCATCTACCAACAATAAAACCTCAGTCCCACAACCGACTACAACCAACAACCCTTCCTCGTCCGCTGGTGCAACCAACCCTGCTTCCTCATCTGCTGGTGCAACCCAGTCTACTCCGCTCACAGTGAAGGCACCAGCTACAAACCCTACCCCCTTTGTCGTGACCGTTGACCATGCTGCTCCAGTGTGGGTTTGACAAGCTACCAAGTATTTTGTCAAGCTCAGAGATGCCTCAGGTTGGAAGGATTTAGTTGAGGGGTGGCTTGTATTCAAGGACTCTATGGGATATCCCAATAATTTGGTAAGTTTGTATCACTTCACTTCTCTCTCCCATTACTTATTTAGGTTTGTAGAGGGCCAACTGGATTACGGCAACCAAACGACCGGACGAAGTATTGCACTAGAACCGATATGGCAAGAAATACACTGGCAGCTGCCTGCCCGTTGTCCATGACATTTTTGCCTTCTCCGTTACATGGTGCAAGTGGTGGATGAGCTTACAACCAGAGTGGCGGGTCCAGTCTGATCGACTTCCGTTCAAGCAGGATCCCCTCCCCCCTGATGAAAGTTGGTCGAAATTGGCCCGCGGAGGTCCAAACAGCATCTCAATTGTCTTGATGTGTCTTTCGTGGTGGTTGAAGGGACTTGGGGACAGTGCTGGCTCGAATGATGAGATCCTTGCTGCAATCACTGACATAACCTTCATCATCCAAGCAATGACGAAGGGTGTCGATACAGGAACTTGTGGTGTCAAGTGGAAGGAGCCGACCTCTGAGGAGGGAGCTTGGTGAGTCAAAAAGTATGTTTATATCATCACTGAGTGGGATCTCAATCACTAACATTCATAAGGGCCCGGACCTGATTCATGATCACCAAATTTGGTTCAAGTCTGATTTGTTGCCCAGAGGCACCTTTCGACTCTCGCAATCCTTGTCTTCTGTGTAGCTCAGTCCCGCCCACTGTCCCTCCTGCTGATTTTATTCTCGTCCACTACTTTTATTCTTGTCTGCTACTTTTATTATAGTCTGCTACTTTTATTCTCGTCCACTTGTTTTATTCTCGTCCACGGCTCTCATTCTCATCCCTGGCTCTCATTCTTGTCCCTGGCTCTCATTCTCGCCCCTGGCTTTCATTCTCGCCCCCGGCTTTTATGCTCGCCCCCAGCTTTTATTCTCACCCCCCACTTTAATACTCTTCTGCAGGTTTATTCTTGTTCCCCCACATCCCCCAATGATATCCATTCTTTGCATTACCACCAATCATTCATTCGTCGGTTGCACCCAGTCACCCATCCTTTTCTGGTACTATTTTTGTTCTATCCTACAAATTTGGAATTTAATAGTTGATGACAAATGAAGGGACCTGAGACTGGGTCTGTTGCTCAGTCCATTACCGGTCCTGGTAGTGGGGGTCCATTGCTGGTCCCGAAACACAGAGATGTCTATTGTACAATTACAGTCACTGATGAGGTGGCAAGTATTGTACAATTGTGAATAACAAGACTCCGGCCATTGTACAAGATTGTCAAGAGGTACAGCCATTGTACAAGACCTGACTTCTTATACAATAATGTGAAAAATACCCCAGGCTTTGGGCACAACAGTCTGTGGGATTATGTGTATGTATTGTACAAAAGAAAGTGACTACCAGTGAACACCACAACAGAAATCACTTACTAACAAGCCCACTACATACACAGCAGTGCACAATGGCACAACATGAGGGGAAAATATGGATGGTGACAGTAGAACATTTATCAGTTCGTGCACATTTGAGAGGGGAATAGCAAATTGACACGAGTCTCACGGACTTCCAAAACAAGGCATCACATGTATGCAAGCCACGGCACAACCAGAGAAATTCACATCTTGGTCTGTGCGCTGTGGTCCATGCATCATGGTCTGTGCGCACAATATGAACTATATAAGCTCCTCACACACCCAACACATCTCCCCTCACTTTTGCTGCATCTGAAGGGCGCTGGTCATCCTTCAATGGTCAACCTATCAAGCGACCATTTGCCTAGTAATGTAGACTTATTATTTATCTATTCCCGATTGTAAGTATCTTGTCAATTCCAATCTCATCTTTCCAATTGTTCTGTCTCAGCCAATGCTAACTCTTTCCATAGTCAAATTCGTTTGCCTGTGTCGATTCTGTCTCAGATGGCCGTCAAGTAAGCAATTGTTCTGGTGCGTGCCGCTGACTTGGCTCGTCTGTGCTCGACGATTGCTGCAATGAATTCCATAAGAACAAGACTATCATATAACTGGTAAGTATTCTATGCATCCTCTCATCCAATGGCACTCCCCTCACAGAACTCCTCAGCAGTTGGTCGAGCTATTGCATATGTTCAGGATACTAGTTGTATTGTGAGTACTTTGACAATCTTCCTTGCATTTTTTGGATTATCCTAACTGAAGTGACAGAACTTACGCCCTCGGTTGCCACTGACGAGGTGGCCGAATATTCGCCACAGCGCCAGCTATAATCTTTTCAAAGCAACGATGCTTGCTCTCTGACTCGTATCTGATCTCAACAACCTTCAACACCTCTTTGATGATGCACAACTCCACAATTTGCTGGTGTACTTTGATCTTATAATGCAGCTTGCTTCCTTCACCAGCCAAATTCATGGTGTGGGATCTCTTGTGGGAGTTGTTTCACAAGCCAGGGCTGATTTCCTGGTAAGTCCCTTTGTTTCTATATGGTTTTACTCAATACTGATGATGCCAAAGAATTACTTCACCAGCTTTTCATGGGATGTCTGGCATGACTCCTTGTCTGATGAGGCTGATGACTTACCTGATCTTGAGCCTGTGGAGTAATACTAGCTGTATCAGATCTTGCATCAATTGTGTAGCCTAGTAAATATGATGGTGTTTTTTATTGGGCCAATACTTGTATGTACTTACAGGTACCTCTACAGCAGATGCATCCGACAATTGCAGGTACCTGAATTCATAGGTAACTGGAATACCCATGTATCCGAATCTGTGGATATAGGTATCCTGTGTAGCTTTACCTGCCGGATGCCAATAGTCCTCAATGACTTTTACTTACCTGTGGGTACGGATACGGATGCATCTGTGGATGCATCCGTGCTGAGCCTTATTGACATAGCCTGAGTACTAGTCAGCAAGAAGTACCCAAAAGACTTACAAGCCTTATTTGCTACCTTACTCTAACACTAAGGCGCTCATAACAAGTCTTCTTGGTTGGAGGGTGCATTGCCCTGGGTGGAGGGTTTGCTGGAGTTTTTCTGACCAGGGCTTTTTTCTTGTTGATTGGGGGCAGATCCATGTTGGCATGTTGGTCAGGGATGAAATTCTCCTTATCAGCACCTTCCTCTACATCATCCTGTACTGTTATCCTCAACCACACCACTTGCAAAGACACTCCCTCATTCTCCTCCTCCTCATCACCAATCACCTTTTGCCCCTCCCAGATCTCGTCAAACCCACTCAAGATCTCATCATATATCTGAAACAACTGTGGCCCAAATTGCTCGAGGTAGCACCACCCTGCTAGTAGTATTTGTAGCTTCTTGAGGCTGGTGACAACATGGAGCTTTTTGTAGAGGTGCTCTCGAAGCTGCTTCGGGAAGAATACAGCCATGGGATGAAATATCCGAGCCCCTCAGATGTTACACAAGGTTCTCGTTGCCCACAAATCAATGATCTGCTCAGCAGCAGGGTATATTCCAGCACGGTCCTGATATTCAAAACACTAGTTTCCACAGCTACAAATGTGCATGATAATCATAGACTAAGATATCCCCATCTCACAGGAAATGCAGTGAGGGGTGACATGCAATATCTGACCGAAAACCTTTTTTCGACCCTACACTAAATTGGGAGTGTAGATAGGGCATAGCTGGGCCTTGAGATCTTTGATGTCCCATCACGATTTCTGGAGAGTTTCAAGTCCAAAGCACCGAATGTTGCTCTCCTCTGTCTCGATTGATCCTTCTCAATCAATTGTAGTTCTCGTTCGCTGGCCGATTCATTTCACATTCGCTGACAATCACTGCATGAAGACACCTGCTGCTCAAGGTGTGAGCAGGTGGGATTTGGCAACCTGGTTGAAGTGTGATCAGCCCAGCTAATCAAACTGTGCGAGCAGATGAGATCAGCTGTGTAATGCACCCGTTGCTCGCAGCTGCTCAGCCTTTGACCAGCTGAGTTTAGCTAACCTGGTCAGATCTACAATCTGAGTAAATAATGGCTCCGACTGGAAGCTAGCTTGGCAAACAGTGCATACACGCAAATGAATGATGGATAAACTGATATTGTCTCATCTATACTATGACAACAGTACTACAGTATGGTAAACATGACCGGGGGGAGACGCTCGTAAGCACCAACAGGATCGACAATGGTTATACATGGACAAGGTGGGGCATTATCCTGTGGGCCTAATAGAGGAGCATTGTTAAGGGGCACGGATAACCAAGAATGATGCTTTGTTCTCCGAAAGGAATCGTCGCCGATACACATCGATGGCATAGGGACCGAGACAGATGCGGAACACTGCAGTAGGCTGGGACAGAGACAGAGCACTTGAATATACGTGGTAGTAGTTGAATCGAGGGAGGAAGACCAGGGATGCTGAGGCCCAGGGGATCAATCGACCTCTGTCCAGAGTTTAGGGGAGAGGAGTGGGGTTGAGGAGGGACCAGCGAGGATGTTGACTCCTTTTCGAATGCAAGAATTTCGGAACTCGCACACACCATCGACGAGCCGAAGAGAGCCGCCCGGCGAGACCGACAAGAGCTGTTTGATGAGGCAGATGACGCGGACCGCGAGAGCAGGGATTGAATGGCAACTTGGGGAGGGCGATTGCCACGTCCAAGGCCTGACGGAAAGTACAACGAAGGTCGAGGGTCAAGTTGCCGCGAAGGGAAGCAGGCAGAAGATGACGTCTACATAAAGACCGAGTGGTGGGTTCGTGCGGTACGCGTTATGGCTGCTGACGTGGCAGCGACAAAATCCACAGAAGGTAATATGGTACCAAAGGGGGACCAGGAAGCACCATCCTAATCATTCTCGACCTGACAGAGTGTAGTGTGAGGAGGCAGGGCAGTGAGGAGAGTGGTGTTGGTGGTCAGCGGGTGACGAGCAGTTCAAGTTGCGAGGCCTTTACATATCATTTTCAAAGTCAGACTCGGGTAGTGGCGGGGAAGAAGAGACGACGAGATCATGCTCCTGAGTAGGTGAGCTGCGCAGACCTGGTCGCACCTCAGTAAAAGGTCGTCGATTATCATTTGGAGTAGACGCGATCAGTCGACTAGTTATAGCTAACCCAAGATACGCATAGGAGATCTAATCAGAGTATCCGAACAGCTCTTTCCAGATGAGACCAGCTCATCTGGTCAAGCTTCGAACAGAACCGCGTTTCACGCAGTGAGCATAGCCCACCGTACCTTTGTGGTTATCCACCGCTATTCGGAATCTGAAGGTCGACTATCCTGATGATAACTGCGAGGCGGTCATACGCAAGGGCGATACTGGTGCATCTGAGTGGCGAATCAAATGCAGCGATTGTCCTGGAAAGGTCTGTTAACACTTCACCATTCCTTTGCGTTCGCAGTACTAGTTCTGAAGACTGATTATAGATCTATGTGACTGGTCCCGGAGAGACTCTTGGTATGAAATTCATCTGAAAAATACCCTACATCGTCAGCGTGTAAGCGATCGGGTCAACGGCGTGGCCCCCTGATGATCGTTGGAATCCCCCTTGAAGTGATTTGTGGCTATCTGGTCGTCTCTCCATCGCTTTCACAGGGTTTTCCCCTCGTGTATTCTTCTTATTCGATTGGATTTTGGCTTTATAACATCGTCCCCTGCCCTATCCCGTCGAACTACAACGCCAATAAATATAGTACCCCTCGATCATCGAAGAGAGCGTTGGTTGCGAGCCTGAATACCCCCATCTCTATATTGGCAAGTTTCGTTGGCAGAAATACTCCCTGGGCGGATTGTATGGGTCATCTAACTCTGTCCAACTTCGTGTCAACTGTCATGTGAGCATTGATTATCCCGACGAAGAATCTCAGTAAATTTTTGGGTACGATACTTTCAAGAACAACAGTCCGATGCCACTAGAAACCGCTCTCGGAACCGTAGCAACCCGCAACTCAACTCGTGGTGAAGCTGTCGACGGAGAAATTTGCCACCCTGCG
Organism: Jaapia argillacea MUCL 33604; assembly: GCA_000697665.1. Lineage (NCBI taxonomy): Eukaryota > Fungi > Basidiomycota > Agaricomycetes > Jaapiales > Jaapiaceae > Jaapia > Jaapia argillacea. The sequence continues at coordinate 1,162,252 of KL197715.1, forward strand.
CGGTTCTCTTCTCCGAGTATGTGAGGGTTCCAACAGGACCTCGGTGAATAATTGGGGGGTCGCTGCCATCCGGAGGTCGTGGGAGCTTGGGTTGTTGAAGAGACTATTGAGCTCGTACAACGCTTCGGAAGGACGGCTGTCTTGGTCGGGGCCGTCATCTAGAATGTCCAGTTCAACAGCGACATCGTGTAGGAACGTTGCCATGCCGCCCTGCTCTATTTCGTCTCCCAAGGCAGGATACTGTTGACGAATGGCAGAGCGTAACTTTCGCCATATGAGTATTCCCAGTATACCAAATGGAGATATGGCTTTGGACCCTGTTCATGGTCGCGAAGGTAAGTGATGACGGATGGTAGACAGCAAGGACATACGGCCCGACCAAGACGTACCAAGAATGAGACTGAACAAAGGTGTGTCGAAGAGCATGGCAAAAATACCATCAGCAACGGTGAAGACACCACCAATAGATGCCAGGCCTGCGAGGGTGGTATGCTGCCGATAATCCTCTTGAATCACAAAGTTCGTGAAGTCGACGGCAGGCGACAACAATAATGTTGATACATTCCCAGAGAATTGGGCCACCGCGATGAAGTTACCTGAAGACTTGAGATACAGAGAACAGGAAGAAGACGAGGGGTCCCGACCATGGGTGTAGGTGCTGAAGTCAGTGTAATCCTTGGACCGACATTAGATCAATATGTCTTTGACAACAACCACTTACTGCTCCAACGCCAAGAACGTCCTTCCACGACTTCTTGATGAGGCGACGTCCGCCCAAAACGGTCGTCCCCCGAAGCTGCGCACCTTTCACCATGGGAAAGGCGTGCATCGATGATACCATTTCCTGAAAGAATGTAGTTGCTGAATCGTCTGATGGCAACGAGCTTGCTTGTATCGTGTAGAAGTTAATGTCGTTCGGGAAACTTGACTGGTTCACATTCGAATAGCCAACAACAACTTGAATGTGCTGCGTCACCGTTTGTGCTGGGCAAATAAACGTGAGCACTTAGGGAGAGAGGGGCGATCTGGCCTACTGTCTGCTTGAGTGCAGTAAAGCACTGGGAATTGGCCGCTGTCCGCACTTATGGATGGCTGGGAGCATAGAACTGAGGAGCTGAATGAGACAACATCCAAAGACAGCAAGATCTACTCACCTGTTGAACCATCCTCTGATGTTACCGTCGCGTTGCTCCCTCAGCTGTGGGGACGAACTCTTGATTATATAGGGGCCCCCATTTCGAAGAGGCCCATCCCGAGGCAGGTCGCCCCTGTGCATGGTTGAGTTTTTTCTCCACATGGATGAGACGACGTATCCTCACGAAAACAAAAGCGGCATCATTGAGAACCGGCCGATTGTAGGCAGTTGGGTCGTGTCGACCTGGATACGTTGATATAAACGGTACCTCCCGCTGAGGATACCCGGTCTTCGCCCTTATGGGTAAAGATGGGCTTTCGATAATCGGCAATACTACTAGTAGATTCAAGGCATACAGGCTGATACCGGTAATGGCGAGGAATGCAATGGAGCCCCTGAGAAGAGCGATCCAAACTGGCTCAAATCTGGGTTGACCAGAGTCAGTTGCGCGAAAAGTTACGAAATCAAGTGGAATATTACGGATGCTTGCGGAAAACAGTGCGCTGGAAGAACCGACTCCCAACCTCATGTATTAGAGCCTTGCGCTCTTCCACACCCCTTGGGAGCCCGATGATCACTTCAATTCCATGTAGGGATACACGGGCCAGTTTCTGGTGGCGAGATCGCGTCCTCCAAGGTGATGTTACAGCGAGAACCACCAGGATGATTGCCGTGGTGACGGTCATCGCCGCCAAGATCCAAGCCACGAAGGAGATGAAGATGGTGGAAGGTGATGGATAGGCGTCGTTGGGGACGGAGGAGGGAGTGAAACATTCGACTAAAACGGCTAAACACTCCATTCAATTCAAAGGTGACAGCTTGGTGAAAGGATAGTTCTCACAACCAAACATCCCAACCACGGCGGCCATGCAAACGAACTCGAGCCATATGTTCGACAAAAGGCTACGCATCCGCCATGTGATGACAATACCGCTGATAGAGACTCGAATTATGGAAATATCCCTGAAAAGGAGTCGCAACACACACCTGAGAGCAGACAATACAGCGATGAATGCACAAATACTAAGGACGACAAAATCATCAGCAATGTAAGGATAAATCTTCAGAACCATGGCACGACAAGAACAAGCACCAACGGCGAAGATCACGAGGAGGATGCGTAGCACCAAACGATACGGTTGTATGAGCAGCATAGGGAGCCGGCAAGACAGAGTCCTAGAAAGGATCTAGGGGGACAAGATTGTGAGGAGTCGTATTTCGGATTGCATTGGCAGGCCTGACCACTTTTAAGAGAAGGGACAGTGAGGCGTACTAACCACACAGCATCGATCAACAAAAGGGGCATCCGGTGACTACATGGCTAATTGGCACACAACGCAAATTCGTGCGATAAGGCGGCCCCGCTTGCGCCCGCTGTCAAGTTCCAATGAAACTCTAGATTCTGGGGATGGCGAATAATGCGTTGCTGACTAGACTTGGAACGACGTCTCCTTATACGAAAGTTAACAACAAGCAATCCTTTAATACAGAGTCGCTTACCTTTGATCAACGCCACTCCCAGAGATTTATCCTGGGTCATTCATCAAGTAAAAGTCGGCGGGAGAGGGACCATCTAACTGCGTTCCCCATCCGAATCGCATGGCTGTGAGCGAGGCGGGATTCTATAGATTGCAACTTCACCGTCAGGTACGTCAACTACAACCAGAGCAGGACGCCTGCACTCTCGACCTCGGTGCCCATGAGCCAGATTGAATACTTCGAAGGAAGCTGAGACAAGCTGTCTTGATTTAAACGTCTTCAGTGAGCTTGGATAGCAATACTTCAGTTCATTCAGACTGTACCAGTCGTAGATAAGATATGGAAGAGACGGACTCAGCGACGATCACACAGGACAGCCTTGAAAACTAACCCAGGTGTAAAGCTAACGCTATTGTAGACCGGTTATAGAGCAACGGTCCAAGATATTCTTGACGGATGTTCGTGGACAAGTTCAAGTCAGAAAACACGAGACTCCGGTTATCGATGTTTACGTAAAGTACATTGCAGAAAAGTTTGGCCTTGCGCAGGTTTGTTCTTGTTCTCCAACCAAAACCTCCGCCTTTTTTTCCAGAGAGGCTCGTCTGCCCGCCCTTTGAAGCATTAATTTGCTTCTCAGACCATTCCCTGCTCATTCCACCTCATCCTCTCGCTTGCTCTGAAATGGCTTCTCAAATTTCTCAGCAGTACGCCTGTGAGTCACTCTCCTTTTGCGTGGAACACATTTTTGACCTTTTCTGTAGTCCGGGCTCAGAAGAGTCTTGGTCTGGTCAACGGATCGCCAAATTATGACCCTGTAGAAGCTTTTCAAGCTCAAGCCCCAGAAGGCCCTTCCCGCCTTTACCAGTACAGTGCGGACGGTCGATTGTTCGCACTCGCGATTCCCACTGGGTGAGCACGTTTTTCTTGTGTGGCACTATGCCACGAGAGCAGGGTGATATTTATGGAATGTATGATGGATGGATAGTGTTCGGATATATCAAGCGCAAGGTGCAACTTTGTTGAAAGAGTTACCTGTACCGAACGTGATTGAGATCGGGTTCTCGCCGAGGGGAACGTACTTGTCGACTTGGGAACGACCACGTATGTTTGACCTGTTCTCTCAGTCTCCAGCTCCGTTGATCTAACAGCCTCGTAGAGAAGCTCGACGATGGTGCCCAACACAAAAACCTCCGCATCTTCTCCGTTTCAACTGGTGAAGAACTTGTCGCCTTCACCCAAAAGTCGCAAGAGGGTTGGAACCTCCAGTACACAATTTCAGAATCGCATGCTGTCCGGCTGGTCGGGCAGGAAATTCAAGTATTCCGTCCCGCTGAGTGGTCCAAGGGAGTCGTGGATAAGCTCAAAGTCGAGGGTGCCACCTCTGTCACGCTGAGTCCTGGTTTGAACCCGTCAATAGCTGTGTTCGTTGCCGAAAAGAAGGTAATTCTCGTAGTCACATTTCCCCCCCGTGTCTCACCAGTGATCGACTCCCTTAGGGCCAACCGGCGAGCATTAAGATTTTCGGCCTCTTGTCACTTGCGGCATCCCCGACATGTTCCAAGACTTTCTTCAAAGCTGATCGTGCTCAAATCAAGTGGAACACTCTGGGTACCCAAGTGTTGGCCCTGACGCACACCGATGTCGATAATACGAACAAGAGCTATTATGGAGAGACTGGGTTGTACTTGTTGAGTGCTGCTGGGAACTTTGATTGTAGGGTTACCTTGGATAAGGAGGGGCCCGTGCATGACTTCGCCTGGAGTCCTAATTCGAAGGAGTTTGGGGTTGTGTATGGATGTGAGTACTTTTGTTGGCTTATGTTTCATGCATGATGCTCAAAAGTTGTGATATAGTCATGCCCGCGAAGACGAAGTTGTTTGATCAACGTGTAAAGACGCTCCACGACTTCGGCTCTTCCCCGCACAACTTCATCTCCTTTAATCCTCAAGGCCGACTTTTCGCCTTGGCAGGGTTCGGTAACCTTGCAGGAAAGATCGACATCTTCGATCGGCGTACCTTGACCAAAGTCACGACGATCGACGCACCGAATACTTCTGTCTGCGAGTGGTCTCCAGACGGTCGGTTCCTGCTGACCGCTACGCTCTCACCTCGGTTGCGTGTTGACAATGGGATCAAGATTTGGCATTGTACTGGTCCTCTCATGCACGTTCAGGGTGTGGATGAGCTTTACCAGGCGTCGTGGAGGCCGACGTCTGTGGATGCCCTCCCATCGTTCCCTCAGGTTATCCCGCCCGCTCCTACACCTAGTGCGAGTGTAACCGACGCATCCACTATCGCGAAGCCCACTCCCACGAAACCTGCAGGAGCGTATAGGCCTCCCGGAGCTCGAGGTCTCGCTACCCCTGCCATCTACAAGCGCGAAGATGAAGGTGGTTTACCCTCGAGTGGGACTTCGACTCCGTCGAGACCCTACAGTCGCAGTCCAGGGCCAGGACCGAATGGGTACGGAGGACAACAGCAGAACGGTGGTGGGAATAACGGGAGACGATATGTTCCCGGAGCACCTCAATCTCCCTCGCCAGGTCCCGAGAGCGACAAGAAAGGTGCTCCTGGTCGAACGAAGAGGAAGGGTGGCAAGGGTGGCAAGAAGGATGGGCCTGGCGGGGGTGGAGGAGACGAGACGCCGTCTGCGAGACCTTCGCTTGATATTCAAGTCGATACGATTGACATTGGCGCGGCGGTTGCGGCTGGAGTTGGGGCGGATAGTGCTCCACCCACTCCTGGTGGTGACAAGGCTTTGGACCCTGTCTCCAAGAAGCTTCGCAACCTTAACAAGAAGGTACGTCTCATCCCTTCCTCTTCCCAACAACATTCGCTTTGGAGGGGGCTTTAGTCACAACCCATTTACGCCTTTCATTCGTAGCTCAAGGCCATTGAAGAGCTGAAAGAGAAGTCACAGAGGGGTGAGAGGCTGGAAGCGACGCAGTTGAAGAAGATTGAGAGTGAGGCTGAGATACGGAAGGAACTTGCGGGTTTGGGGATTACTGATCCGTGAATGTTGCCTTGATATCTCTTGATATCTATCTCCTGGATAGTGTTACCTGCTCACTTCGATGTCGTCCTGCTGTCGTTTGTTGTCGTTGCAGTGTTTTAGTTGTATCGTTGTGGATATTTGGTAGCATTGTTGTTGTTGTAACATTGTTGTCAACGGCGTTCTGGGTCAGTCCTCAAACTTCGCTCCCCTTCGCCACGCACATTTCCGCCGATAACTGGGGCCAAGGACCCTTGCCCAAGTTGACCTTTGACGTCCGCTGTCATGTTGTCCCTTGTCTGTCCCTGTGAACCAGTTCTGCCGAGAGCATTCCATCCGTATCTGCATATTTGCACTGTGCTGTGCCTGTCATGCTAGCAGGGAGCTAACTGTTGGCGACCTGACACTAAGCCTTCTATAGATTCACTTGTCCTCAAATTTGACGACATGCAGCATATATCTTTGACTCCCTGAGCACTGCAACGCGCACCCCCGGGCCCTCACCTCACAGATCTTGAGTTTGCTGCGGGAGCATGGCTTCTGCAAGACGAGTCCTCCAGAAACCACCACCACGCGCTTCGACTTCAAGACCTCCAGACGTTGTACTTGCTGTTCCGGGGCCACTGCCAACCACGCGATGGGACGATAGTCCAAGCAGTTCGGCTCCTCTATTATATCCTCTCCCCGAGCCTGTTGGTCTCCTCTCACGGACTGACAGCAACCATAGCGGTGGAGATAATTGGGATGCCAGGGCCCCACCGTTTCCACTTCCCGATACTTCCCCATCCCCCCGGTGAGTTCCATGATTTTTTTTCAATGTGTTGTATCTTCGATCCGACTCTTTTTATTCATCAAGGCCAATCAGTCGTAACCGCAGAAGCGGAGGGAGGACCACTGTATATTCTAATGTACCGTCTTTCCCCCAGCCCGACGTTCCCACTCGAACTCCTGTGGCATGTTTCTTTCTCCTCAACCGCCAACAAATTTAAGCTGATGAATATTTCTAGGACGTTGAAGATAGTGTCCAACTACAAGTCCCACAGCAGGTCCGTGTGTGCATGCATGTATCAGCTGCATTCGGTATTGAACGCTTGTTCGCTGGTAGCCTCTATTCATTTTTCAAGAGAAAGTTGAACAGAGGGTATCTGGATCCCTAGACGATGTATGTATCAATCTAGCCCACATCGAGTCTTGTCTTACTGGTTTGTGAATGATTTTTCTCCCATGTCCGCGATTCGTAGCCTCCCTCCCTAGTTAATGAGGTGGGATTAATTATCACATCCAGATGGTGCCGGTCCCACTGATTATGTAGTAATAGGGTTCAAAGGAGGAAATTTCGGCCGCATGGAAAGACGTCGCTCATGCGATGGAATCATATGACGAACGTATGGTCAAATCTTGGACAGACGAAATTGACACCCTTCTCGTCTTCGTGAGTTGTCGAAGTCTTGCATGTATTGTGATACCTTATTGACAATATCTCAGGCTGGCCTGTTTTCAGCTGTACTTACGGCCTTCCTCATTGATTCTTACAAGAATCTTCAAGAAGACCCAGCCCAAAGTTCTTCCCAGATCCTTCTTCAAATCTCCTCTCAGCTCAACAGTTTCGTCATATCGACCTCCCCCGGTGGGATCAATTTCGCCAATGCTTCGCATCAAGCTCAGACTGCCCCTATCCCATTCGCTGTTACTCATTCCGCCGTCACGCTCAACGTTCTATGGTTTTCGAGCCTAGTCCTGAGCCTCGCCACCGCCCTCTTTGGTATCCTCGTTAAACAGTGGCTCCGTGAATATTCAAAGACCTCGATCCTATCCCTTCGTGAATCAGTCCGTCTCCGGCAACACCGTTACAACAGCCTGTTCAAATGGGGTGTACCCTACATCATGCAAGCCTTGCCCTTGCTGCTACAGATCGCTTTGATACTGTTCTTTGTCGGGTTGTTGGTATTGCTTTGGACCTTGAACGTGATGGTGGCTAGTGTTGCGACTGGATTGGTGGCGGCACCGATATTGTTGGTTTTGGTTAGCACCTTGCTTCCGGCGATCTCGCACACTTGCCCCTACAAGTCTCCTCTCGCCTGGTTATTCTTGCACTTCGTCATGTCCGTCCTATCGTCGAACGATACCTCCACACAGGATCGCGCTCAACGACCGCTTCATCGAGCGTTCTACACGCAATTGCAGCGAGTCACAAGCCTACCCAGCCGAATTCTAGGATCTGTCAAGGAATTGTTCCAATACCGTCTCGTCCCCACGTATCAGTCTGCGAAACGCGATGTCTACGAATTCATCACCTTCCTCTCTTCTCGACGCCAATACCACTCCTGGACAGACCGAGATGTCGATCTCGTCCAACTATTCGGTCTCTATGCGCCTGGGATCCTCGATCGCGATGCCGTGCTTTGGATGCACAAGCAAAGCGCCGACAAAGATCTCCTAAAATCGCTATCGCCTTGTTTGGATAGCTTGTCGGAGCGACAGAAACCCGGTGCCGCGTTTTGGATAATGGCGCATAGGTTGCATCGGGGACCGCATGAGTTGCTGGATGACTTGCAGAGAGATTCTGGGTATGGAGAAGGGGGATTAGATGAACAAGGACGGCCCTCGACTAGTGAGGCTTTGGACATGTGGCTTGAGAATGCTGTTGTTGAGGGTAGGATGGAAGTTCACGAGCTGGAGGACGATCTAAGGCGTTGGTTAGATGTCCTGAATGCAGAACGGCAATCTGGCAGGGTTTCCTTGACCCCTTTCCTCGAAAAGAAGGATGGAGCTGGGGGTGGAGATTTGGTCTTGAGGCGAGCGGACATTTTGTGTTTGATCCGACATTTGATGTTGGCCTTTATGCTGGTCAAACCCGAAGAAACGGTCTCCCGGTTATATGGGAAGACGTTGATGAAGCTTTTGACTGATGTTAGGGTTGGAAGGTATTTTGCGGACGAGACTCCTGCCGATGTAGAAGCTCTGCAGATGCAGCTGGCCCTCTCCCTCTTCGATCTATGTAGGGATTGTAAGCCGAGGCTTGTGGAGGAAGGTACGTCGCTCGCTTTTCCCCGCCTTGGCGGCTGGTCATTGCCACTGAATATCGGGTACTTACTCTCTTTAGAGATACTGCAGCTATTGTCGTGGACCAGGACATGTTCCAACATGATCTCCGACCTCCAAGAATCAGGGCAAACCCTGAGAATAGTACAGATATACTACTACTTTACATGGGCTGCAATCTGCGCCATCGTCTCTCGCTTTACCACCCATCACCTCCCTCCAGATCTGGGGTTGCCGGGATGTACCAGCATAATGGATTCACTCGATTATTTTGTCTACCGTTTCGGTACCCATTGGCCAATGTCGGAACTTGTAGGACCATATGGCGAATTGTTCAAGCCGCTATACCTTATGGCGTTGAAGAGTCCACGTGCAGTGCCTGTGGGGTTGGTGGCGCGGCTTGTCAGAGAGGGGCACCCTATCAGAGAAAGGGAGAGACATTATAGAGGCTTGTTGATGGCACAGTTCTACATCGCAGAGGAGCGTCGTGGCGGAGGTATCGAGACCATTGGCCCTCGTGAGTAAAATGAACATTTACTTTGATTGATGTTTATCTCACCCTTGTCGATCCAATAGTCAGGTCACGTCCTCCCCGACCATTCTATGAATTCGAAGTCAGCACTCCGACCCGTGCATTGTAAAACTTGTCTCTCCAGATGATTGTTCTCAGGTTCGTGGACACTCGCTCAGTTCCCCTACCACGGTATTCAAATTTCACAATCGCGAACGTCGCACAGTCCCGAAGATTAAGGAGGCCATGTCCCTGACACAAAGTGGTGGTCGACTTGGAGGTCTCCTTTCGCCAAGTTACCTTCATTGCTCAATGTAATTGGTCGTAGAGCGTGGCTTTCGCCATAAACCTCGCGTCATTGCCAGATGGTTCATGTTTCGATAATATGGTTTGACGGGACAGCTAAGTTCGCCATTCTTGAGCCCAGATCGGTTAAACATTTGAGGTTGGGGTGAGGACCTTTATTGCTCATTCAGTTGGGCTACGTTCTTTGTTAGCGATGTCCTGATGCTGGCTGGCCTCAGCATCATCCACAAACCACCCTTTGTCCGTTTCGGCCACCGTAGCTTTGGCCGGGGGTGGAAACGTCGCTTCTGCCACTCGGCCACCATTGACCGGGACAGGCCTTAGCATTGTGGTCCACCGTCAAGTATTCCGTATATATATTGCATGTCTGACGTGTGCAATTCCAATATCTGCCTCATCCCTGTCTCTCAGTTGTTCCTTTTAAACAATTCACACAAGCCTTCCTAACCATGTCTCACTACCCTTATCCTACTGCTCAAGTCTCTGCTGGCCAGAGTCACTATGATGCCACTCGAGCTATGAAGACAGTATGTTCATTTTCTCCCGTCGCCATCAAATTCTGACCTGGACGCAGTATATCATCCCGCCCTTGCCCATTTTGTATCCCTCCACCACTGTGTCCTCGCAGCTGCCTCACGAGACGACATCCCTCGGCTTTAAGCCCTCTTCTGCATGCACACCTTCGTCTCGTGACAACTATCGGCTCCGTGTCCCTCAGCACGGGGATTTGAGCCCACACCCGAGGCAATCTCCGATAGCCTTCAGTGCGAGTGCATTTGGTGGCGCCCAACGCGTAGCCTTCTATGACCGTGATTATGTGCTCATGGATGGCAAAGAGGATCCAGTCCTGCGCGACGAGATTTTTCGGAAATTTGCTGTTTGCCTTTATGTGAGTGATCCCAAAGCATTATTTCCTCGTCGCGACGATATTCACCGTCTCTGTTCCTTGCGACTGTGATAGTGGCCCGTTTATGAGCGTGTCAAGTCAAGCGTCCTTATCCAGGCTCCACTGCGCACATCGCGAAAGGAAGTTGCGAGATATGTTTCCCGCTGTATTGCCGATCTCTACCACGAACTCGAGGTACGCAGACCCAGTTTCCTTCAATATCGCCTGCGACATAGCTAACATTTAACGTTCATAGAAAATTCCTGCCCAGCCAGGTTACGAGGCGTGGACCGTCGGGAAGCGGGGCATCCCCTTCCAGAAAATATGGATCACCTCCGTCACCTGCAACTATCTCGGCGAATGGATCCCTGAACTAGAGGTTGAGGTGTAGCTGCGTTGGGGTCGTCTCAGTGTCGAATATATGCTCCTTGTTGTTCCCATTATCTTACCACACTCCTTTACGATCAATAACCACATTCCTTCGTCGCCCTGTTTTCAAGGATTGGTACTATATTGCGCTGATAAGAGGAGTCCAGGCTGTACTACCACTGTCAACGTCTCCGATGACAACGAAAACTCCTGGTTGTAGCTTCTGTATTCAAATGCTACAAGGTTACCCTGGTAAACGCCTTCGCGCCCGCCGTGAGGTCAACGAATACTCTCGACCCAAGATCCCAACCCAACGATACCTAAACACATCAATGACGTTCGGGATTGTCACGAACCCATGGCCGAGGCGACGCAAACGACAGCAATCTACTATACGCTAGATATTGTCGTGTAGGTGCATCACAGCGTTTGGGAGTTCTACGACTCATCAATTAATTCGATGAAGGGTAGAGACATGAGACGGGCAGACCTGCGCCACTACGCAATCTCGCTCAGTGGCCGATAAAAGACCAATACATCCCTCCATCAACTTTTGTCCATGCTCTCATGGTGTATACATACAAGATGATGCCAAGAATGTAGGCGGATATAATGTCTGCAGAAGGGTCAAGGGTGTAGTCGTCGGTGAGTGAGTTTCGTGGATGATGATTAAGATTTAAAAAAGTGTGGTGAGAGCAAAAAGGGAGGCAAGCTACCCCACTGGAAATACGAGAATGACAGAGTAATTAAAGAAGAGATTGGAGTAAAATACGTACGTGTCTTCTTTGTAGGGAATTTTCGAACTTCTGCTCCCAGTTGTGGGACACCCATCAGATTACAAAATACGTGTGCGAGGATGGACGGGTAGAGAGATGAGGAGCGGAGGAAGAGGTACGAGCAGTGAATACCAAAGAGGGTTGTGTAAATGAGCTGGAAAACTAGTTGAGGGAAGGAACTATGTCAGTAGAAGGGATGGATGAAAGCGAAGGGCAAGTGGCGCACGAGTGCCCAAAATCGCCTGCTGGAGAGCTGTGGTAGTGCGTCCCATCCGGTTGTAGGTATCGTACGCATGATGTAAATGAGCTACCATTTTGACAAGAGTAGCGTGGCAGGAACGAACGAACATTTGAGTGGAAACCTAAGCAAGAGAATAAAAGTGACACACCAAGGCCGAACCACAAGGGTGACCAAAATATCATTTTGGTCCTCGAGGCTCCTGACAAATGGTAGATTGCAATCACACACGCTCTGAAAACAACTTCTTCTGATATTGGAGCCTAACCTCCGCCGAAGATTCATAAACCGTCACGACTAAACCAAACCGAAGTCACCCACCACGACATAGTTCCTCAGCCCCTGTAAAGTGGTAAACACCGGTACGACATCATGCTTTATGCTCCAGAGCCTCTGAAGAGGGAGACCTTCGGAAAGATATTGGGCATACAAAGGGCCTAGGAAGAGGGCTGGTGTTACGAGGCTTGCTAAGAGGAGTTTTGGTGACGGCGCGTTCAAGCCTAGTGTCGTCAGAGTGTTCGACAGTATCTAGAAATGTTGTAGAGCCCGTTATAAGAGTGATAGATGACACGTGGCATGGTGGAAACGGCAAACTGACCTGGCCTGTACGCCCATCCAAAGTCCACAGCAACACCCCAACACCTATACAGCTCAACAGGGTGCTGATGCTGATAGCAATCAACCTCGCCCTTATGACATCCGGATCGTCTCGTCCTTTCCATCTCTTTGCCTCAGGACTGTGGGTCGATGTTCGGAGGAAGGAAAGTCTGCCTTGTTTTGACAGGTAAAGAGAGAGGACGTAGGAAGAGGATGCGAATGCTGCGAGGAGGTGGGCTGCGGGGACGGACAGGGAAGGAGAGGACATGGCGAACTAAGCGGAGACGACAAGACAATTGAACTCGAGCTTGAAAGCTGAACAGCCGCAATCATTGGGCTATAGCAGGTCCCGAATGGACATGGATTTCTCACGGCTTTCACGGTCACCTTACGACTCCGCTGCAGTTTCCGTATGCGAAAGTTGACTCAGATATCAAGCAATCCCTCCATGATGATATAGACCATACAACAAGTGGATATATAGCTCACAAATACCAATACCTTCTCCCTTCCCTCCAAGGCTCGCTCCCTATTCGACACTGAAATTCAGGAGGTGGTTGTAGATCCTTCCATCAACCTACGGGCAATTTCGTGAAGCTCCTTCGCACAATACCCTCGAATCTCCTCCGATGCCTTGTAGACATCATCCAACTTCTTTCCTGATTTCCTCCCCGGGAATACTCGACGAGCAGTTGTGACGTGCGCTAGGAGAAGTTTTCTAGGGAATATCGTGGCCTCCCAATCGAGCGGCCTAAGTGTTGCACCGGGGTGTGCTTGAACCATCTCGTTAACCACTTCGTCGTCATGAACCCCCGCGTACAATTTGAACGTCGCCTCCGTCCCGCTCTGCCTCAGCCAGTAAGCGACATTCTCCCAGACGCACCCGGCGTACCACCAACAGTTGAAGGTGATTAAATCGTACACGGGAGCCTTCTCATTAAGCTTACGTTGGAGGAGTGCAAGGTGCAAGAAATTGATGAAACCTGACTATTAGAACGGAAGGGTTAAATCAGCTAGGAAACCCGTCAAGAAGCCGTGATTCACAAACGTCTCTGTGTGCGAGAGAGATCGAGATCGAGGCCATAATTCGATCGTTTGGCTTGATCAACTCGGACAAACCATCTCGTACCGTTAGCTTGTCCTTGCAGTTTCGCCTTGCAGTGTCCTCTTGCTGCCCAAAGATAGACAGCCACGAGGTACTATCTCGCTCTAGGCGAACCCAAGCAGAGGAATCCGGGAAGGCGAATTTCAGGACAATGTACTCGTGGCCAGGTGCTTTGAATTCCTTGTACCAGTACACCTCGGAAAGCTTCGCGCAATAGTTATCGGGTCGGATCGACCAGTCCCAGAAACGTTCCCACTGAAGTTGAAGGGCGAACTGTATCTTGATGGAGCACTGTACAGGGCAATGTTTTCTAGAGACAAAGAATAGTCAACCCCAATTCATAGGATTGTCAATGTGTCAGTCACTTACGGGGGTTGAAACGACCGTCGTAGCTCGGGAAGGCAACAGAGTGGGGGGCTGCGAAGATTCGGAAGTGAGGGCCGCCAGAAGACTAATGAGCATACATCTCGTTACCTGATAAACGTCCTCGCCGTCTCCCCACCGAGACCACCAAACCAGCCTCCCTCGGCTACTAGTTTCCCATCTTGTTCTCCCGAATCCTGGGGAACTTCATGAGTATCCTAAATCCGTCACCATCGCGGTTCTCACACCTCTGCGGCGAACAGCAGTTCGATCTCAATCTGATTCGCTAGCTTCGTCGCCTGTTCTTCTGACATCCCTCCAACTTGCCACAGTGCAAGATAGAGTGCTCTCGTCAACAGAACAGGTTTGACCCTTGGGAGCACGACGGCCACGCCATTGAAAGTGGTCTTCAGAACGGCCAGGAATCGCCCGATTCTCTCCATCCTGAATGGTTCGGTTGAATAATGCGTTGTGATGAGATCGACGACCTTGGGTACCGATTCGTCGTATTCCTTCTGAAACACGTAGCGGCCTCGGTCGTTGAGCTTGCCTCGAGTAGCGGTGACGCAAGCCTGACCGGAAAACTCCATTCCATAATTGTGAAAAGTAATGGAGTTCTTGCGCCACCAGTCGTCCGGGTCATATTCGTTCTCAAAGCCGGTGAGGACGAGGACGATAGGGACCTTCTTTTGGCAAAATGCCTCGAAGAACATGCGGTAGTTATTGGATGTCGACTCCTTTATCCTCGGACCTTTGACGACGTAAATGAGGAGGTTCACTCCATCCTCCATGCTACGCACGAGCTTGTACAAGTTCTTGATGGCGTCCGTAGACTGAACAGTCCCTTCGGAGCCTTCGTTCAGTCCGCCGGTGTCGAAAAGATTCAGCTTCACGTGGGGAGTGGGTACCACATAATTCTGAGACTTGAATGTGCAACCAGTCGCATCGCTGGAACTGTCGGCAACGTTTCTGCCTGCCACCATGTTAATGACAGAGCTCTTCCCTGCTCCCGTTTGGCCGAATACTATGATGTTCGCAGATGGAATAATGGGAAGGAATTCCCCCTTAGATCCTGAGGAGCTAGTTGCTCGTCAGTATAGACTAGTGGGGGTAACATCGAGGTTCGTACTTAGGAGGAGTGTAAGGAATCGGGACGAGAGTCTCTTCACTCGAGAACGGAGGAGGGAGGGGAGATAGCAGAGAGGTGTGTGGAGCGAAAGAGGATACAGGTTCGAGAAGCGAGTCGTTATATTTGCTGCCGGGGTATGACGGATACGGGCCTTGGCTCTAGTGTTGGATAATACAGTGAGCGGCCTCTGTTGTAGATAATCGTGAATACGCACTGAAGACACGCAGAAATCCAAGTCCGAGTCCTCAAACAATGGCGGGGGAGTGTTAGATAACATCGAGATCAATTGTGTCCAGGACTATTCTTCGATGGCCAGTGAGGAGAGCAGAGTAGGGAACACGAGGGGAGCGGAGGATCGTGATCTTTTAGTACCGCCCACGCAGGAGATGCCAAAGTCGTCATACAAGATACATGAGGCATAAAGGCGCTCAAGGCAGGGATCACTGCCCAACCTCATTGGCTAACTGGGCGGTGGGGACTATGCCCGTCTTGAGCGCTAGCAGCGCCGACGTCGTCACGCGTGACCGGCACGAGAGAAGTTAAGACGAAGGGTGGTTCCTTTGCATCCTAAGGGCAGGAGAACCGAGCGCGTGATGTGCATGGTACTGACTCGGAGTTTGGCAGTTTCCGTTTGCTAGATTCGGTGGATATATGAGATGAATGTTAAATAAGATTCAAATGTTCGCGGGGTTCCACCCATAACGGAGATACCTCACGATCTCGGACCAGATAGCCGGGAGCAACCATCTATCTTGTGAATATCCGACGACCACGGCCATTCTCACCCTCCGTATCACCGCCTTCCGCCTGACCCCCTCCTCAATGTACTACCACCAATAGAGAGTCGCTCGAGATCCGGACATGCCTTCCCAATAGCCGTAACCACCTTCTCCTCCGCCTCCTTATTAAGTCCATAATAACACAACGCGAACAGGCGTAATGACTTGAACGAAGTCAAACTTTTTGGCAGGGTTGCCTTCAGGACGAATGAAAGTGAGTTATCGTAAACGAGATGAACGATGCGGTAGAGAAGGGCGGGAAGGGGACGTACCAATGTAGATGCGGGAATGGATTGAACGGTATTCAATACATCTAATTGGATAGCCTGTATGCAATCTTGCCAGGACCTCCCATCCTCGGTCTCTTCTTCAGTCTGATCTTCACCACTATGAGGTACGTAGGGTTCTAACGACCCGTCACCCGTCACGATCAGCGAAACACGTATTTCTTCATCAATTCGTGTGCCAAGCTTGGTTAGAGCGGTCGATATGTATGCGACACATGTAGCCGGTGAGGCGTCTTTCATTGAAAAATCTTCGACCATCGGATGGATATGGAAAGTCAGGAACTTCAACGCTGGTAACGGTGATTCGGTGTCAGAATATGGAGTTGAGAGGATGTACTTGACGAAGATGGGATGAGCTTGTAGTGTCCTTAAACGTCCCAAACAACCGCTTGGAAATTTCCAAAGGTCTTCCCCAAAATGGAGCGCGTCGGCGATGGAAAAGAAATAGAATTTGGATAAGGTTAAGGAACTGATGGTTGGGTGTTTTTGAAGTAAATGGACGAGATCTCGACAGTGGATAGTGGGAGAAGCGAGGGTGAGGTTCTTGAGATTGGCGGTTGAGATTTCGGTGAGGAGAGTCAAGCAGGGGAGCCTGACTAAGAGGGATTTAATGGGTGACTTGTTGATTGTCCCGATCATCCAGTCTTTGATAGGGTATTGGAAAGCTGATGGGTGGGAGATGTTCAGATGTGTCAATGTGTCGAGTGGGATAATCAAGTCCAGCTCGAATTGGGAGCGTTTGATTGGGAAGGAGAAGGCATCTGGGTTAAGTCCCGTAATTATGAAGTTGGTGAGGTTCTTGCTTCGGAGCGCGTTTAAGAAAGCGAGGAAATGATGTGCCGATGATAAGCTGAACGAGGGAGGGTCACTGAGTTTCGATCGTCGCAGCACGGATTGTAAATCGATGGAGAGGGTATGAATATAATTCAATTTGGTTACCAGTCGGGTTAGGGAGGGAAGGGAGTTTATGGTATCTTGGTCGAAGGCGCAATGCAATCCCTCCACTTCGGTAAAAATGGGCGACATCCTGAGAACCTTCAAACAGGCGAAGTTCAAAGGGGAGATTAGCCGAAGCTCGAGGCCAGCTTTGGTACCCGTGTCCGCCCTGGTGTTGGTATCGATAGGGAGGTAGAATTGAACTTCATGTCGGAAAATAAGGATGGAGAAGGCGACGGTGTGGAAACGGGAGGAGACGAAGAGAAAGGAGAAAATGGTAGAATCGGGAAGGTCGGATAAGATTTGGGTGAGAAGTTCGGGGGGAAGGGAGGCGATTAAGGAGGGAGAGGGCCGTTGTTGCGAGGATTGGGAGGGGCGGTGCTCTGCAGGAACTGGTGGTGTTTGTGAGATGTGATTTACACCAGGATACGGAGCATACCGTTTGTCGTATATTCGCCGACACCTCTGATACTCGTGGTCGACTTATTCTTCCCAAATCCGAAACCCGACTGACGAGACAAGAGGCGAGGTGAGTATGGCCGCGACACATGTAAAATGACGTGACACAGAGAGTGGACATACAGAAAAGAACCTTCTGCGTTTGTCTGGGTGGAGTGGATGAGGTGGTGGAGGAGGAACCTCGATCTCGGTGTAAGCATGCCCTCCTCGGTTGGAGAGACCAGATATCTTGCTTAGGGTATGCATCGCACAATTTCAAGAGACGCCTTATTTCTTGAGATCTAAGAGGTAGGGAGGCAATACCAAGGATATGCAAGCAAAAACAAGCTGAGCGAGTTCATCGTTGATCACGATCATTGAAGGTTGAACGGCAACATGGAGCACAGCCCAGCACAGCTTCAAATGCTGTCATCAGTGGCTGTGCTCCACGCCATCCGTTGCCAGCAACTACCGTGCACCGATAACTCCGTCCAGCATCCCCGCCGAGGTGAACGCACATTGCCTACTCATAACTCATCCAGTCCGGGAGTCTCACAGTAGACAGGGAGCCTCGGGGGAGGATGAATTCACCAATAATCTTCACTGGTATTGCTCGCCTTTGAATTCTGTCCATCTATCCAAGGACGTCGAAATAAGTCTAGCGAGCCCCATGCTGCCCCATGTAACGGATGACTACATCGTTTCACGTTTCACCACGAAAGCCAGGCAAACTCTACCTATATTAGTCAAGAGGGGTGCAAGATCTGGATCGGGTACATCGTCCTCCTTTTTCAAAGACAGCCAGATAACTTCAGATCCTTTGCTCACACTGGAAATTGGTTTGCATATATGTATGCTACAGTATTGATTTTGAGGTAGTCAAGTAAGACAGAATCATTGTGAATGTTGAGCCCAGGGGGCTGGTGGGATCCGAAGTTGATGATTCCCAAAACGGAAAACCAACGCAGTTCTCCCACGGTTTGGGCGACGTTCTACTCGACGGTCGGCGAGTTTTGTGGAAAACTAACAGTGTAGAATATTCCGTAGGCATCACAAATAGGATAGGTCAAGTAAGTCAGAATTCCGAAAATACAAGCACCAAGCCCCCCATCAGCGTCGCAACTCGGGGTACCCCGTGGGAAAAAGAGGACGATGTCTGAGACTAAGGTTTTGCACCCCTCTTGATATTAGTAGCTATCTACCGTACCCTGGATCAGTACTTCGGATATATTCGACTGGGCCGTGAGCAGCTGAACTCCATCGCCATCATCGTCGGAACTCAACCGATATTTACGAGCAAAACCAAGCACCTCCTCAGATGCTTTGACAACCTTCTCAAGCCCTCCATCACCCTTCCACGTGGGCATAGCTCGACGAGCGACTGTAACATGTGCGCGTAGACGATCTCTTGAAAAGATCATGGTTGGAGAAAGCGACGCGCCGTCGGATTGGGAACCAATTTGTACTTCCCTCTCGCTCGGAGGGGTCGAAAAAATGGCGTCGTTGCCAAGGCAACCTGCTATACTCTCCCATACGACCCCTGTATACCAGAAACAGTTCGCAGTGAGAGCATGATAGAGATGCGCTTTCCCAGTGAGATGGTGCTGAAGACTCCCTACAAAGGGTAGATTGACGGGCGACTATTTTCAACGGTATGTCAGTTGTGGTCCCTGAAACAAGTGGTGTACGAACTTGTTTGTTAACTCGAATCGATGCTATCCGTCTATCCGACCCTAGAGCGATCAGCTCGGACAGACGGTCTCTGACCTGAACTCTATCACAACAGCCCTTACGACGCATAATGATCGAGGACCACAACATCGCATTTCTTTCGAGGCGAAGCCAAAACGACAAATTGTGTAATTCGAATTTGAGGATGAGGTATTCATGTCGGGCTGCCGAAGGCTCGATGTACCAATCCATCTCCGTGAGACAGGTCTGGCTATACCGCTTTGACCACTCAAAGAATTTCGTCGATTGGTCGGATGAAGAAATGATGAACTGAGTTCGTGGGGGTAGTTTGCATTCTCCCTTCGATTCATCGAACGAAAACATGCTGGACTGACTTTGTAGAGATCGCTCGTGAGGGGGAACACTGAAGATAATCATATGAGCACGGACTTCGGGATGGATGAGGGATAATTCTCGAACCTGTTGGAAACGATCGCTCCCGTAGACTCGGGGGATGACTCACGACCAGGGTCACTGGGACGCCTGGTGGCGGGTTCTTCCTTTGATGCCAATACCCTACCCGCGAGGGTCTTGAAGACAATGCCAGGACGGTATGGCAGTTCCTCGAAGAGAAGACCAACCTCGGTGAGGTTGGCAAAGATCTTCGCCATATGAGGTGCCATGCCAGCACCGTCGCGTAATCCGTAATAAAGCGAATGCGCCAGAGCGGCTGGCTTGATGCCCGGAAGTATTGGGGTGAAATGGTTGTAAAGTGACATCAGGATAGCTGTAAACCAAGTGATCCTGTCCATCTTCCACGGCTCCCCGGTGCAATTGCGAAGGATCAGCTGCTCAACCTTCGACCTTGAATCATCATACTCCTGCTGGAACATGTATTGGTCCCCGATCCTCCTCCCCCGAGTGGATACGATGCAGGCCACATCCTTGAAAATCATCTTGTATTTGTCAAAGGCTTCTTGATTGTCGTGCCACCAATCAGGGATGGAATCTTCCTGCTCGAGGCCGGTGACGATGAGAACGATGGGCACTTTCTCCTGACAGAATGCCTTGTAGAAGATGTCATAGTTGATGAATGTCGATTGTTTGATCCTGGGTCCTCGGACAACGAAAACGAGGAGGTTGATACCACCGTCCATATTTCGAAGGAGGGTGTACAAGTTCGCGATAGCATTGGGTGATGCAACTGTCCCTGCAGATCCTTCGTTCAGACCGGCAGTATCGAACAACCGGAGGGCAACCGGTGAAGTATGTGGGAGCGGGTCGGGCGTGACATCGTAAGCTTGTGCCTCAAAGGTGCAACCAAGCAGACTGCTAGAGGTCCCGGCAACATCTCGGCCTGCAATCATGTTGACGATGGAACTCTTCCCAACTCCTGACTCTCCGAAAATGATGACATTCGCGGTTCGACTACCATCAGAGCTGGGCCCGTTCCTGAAGGCGTACTTTTAGCTTCGAGTCGAGGAGTCTTGTTCCAAGTAAACATAAACATACTGATTAATTCCGTCATTAGCATCAGGAGGGGACTTGGTGGGCGAGCTTTGGCAATCCTGAATGACGAGTCAGTTGCATCCCGCGGAGCATTTCCGTCGATACACACCATCCCGACGGAAATCAGATATCCAAGTAGGTGACCGTAAAAAAAATGGGACAGATGAGGAGACGAGGGCGATGTGGTGGCGGACTCGGAAGCGATCTGACTGACTGAAAGAACTCCGAGTCCGATATATTTGAGACAATGATCCAAACCATGTTGCTCCTAGTGCTGGGAACCAGGTGTGCGGTTTCCTGTCGCGTGTTCACGAGCGACAAACACATGCAAATGCCCATTCCAAGTTGTCCAACAGGTTCGACTGGAGGAAGTGGAAACTCACGGCTACGAACGAGTTCGCCATGTTCATCACGATTCCTGCAAACACGAGTGGTGTTTCAAAATGCACTCATATGCATTCGGGACTAGCCAAATGAAACTCTGTAGCATATGGCGAGCATACTTCCGAATTCTAAGGACGGTAAGTACCAGGGTTGTTGGGCATGAGTCAACTTGCAGGCCAAGTGCCAAAACTTTATTACGGTAAATCGCCAGTCGACACGTGGCAAGTTTCTCGACGTGAAAGGCCATGTCGTACGGTAGGTACAGTATCTCACTGATAGCTATTACGAGTGGTTTCGGTCCTCACCTTGAGTAGCTGGACCAACCCCTGCCCTTCGTATCTACAAGCGGGCCCCGGGGCTGTTCATTGTCAATGAACTTGACTTCACCCCTGCAGGCCCTGTAGCCAAAGCCTCATCGATATCGGTAAATTCTACCGATTTGATAGAGAGATATAGAAGAGATATCTGATAGCTATTTTTAGTCTGGTGATTCATGCCCACCGTTCGTCCTCTTCGCGGCCTTACGATGCCTTCCGCCCCTTTTCCCGACCCCCTGCCTTGGACATGGCCTCCCCCAAGGCGTCACAGCGCTTCCTACGCATGTCATTCGCGTTGAATTTACCCCTGATGATTTCCGTGGCTAGCGTATCAAGAGTGCTTCATGCCCCCTCCACATCACTGACCATACCCAAACCTCCGCTTGCGTACCCGATCGCTCTGGAATGAAACTTAGTGGCACGGCGAACCGTCTTTCCCAGGTTCTTCTTCGATCAATGCTACTTACATACCTACTCTGCAAGAGCCGTACCTTCTTCGGCAGTTGCACCCGCTCGAATATCGGCCTGAACCCTAAGCGTTCCGAGCTTATCTCCAACCCTCTCCCTCGTTCAGAAGCGCTGCTACTGTCGTCACGTTCCTTCGACAGCCCCTTTAGGTACGGTTGATCCAGAAAGCGAGGCAAAATCCTGATACTCGTGGTCACTAGCTTTTTTCTCGTGGTATTGGAACACTACTGCGAGCACCATGATGCCCCCAAACTCGAAGCTTCCTTTTCATCTGGATGCCTATTTGGTTGAACGGTTTTTACTTAACCGGGAATGTGGCAAAACATTGACGGCAACTTTCCATCGTGTTTCGAAGCAACTGTACCTGGTTTGTTCCGGTCCATTGGCACCCGTTTATTAGTCTTGATATATCCTGGTTTTCTCAGCGCATTTTCACCTCGAGGATCATGCATGGCCCATATACCCTTAGGTCAACATCAGGTCGTTACTGATTCAGTTGAATTCGGTGTGGTGTGCATGCGTACCATGCGCCGGTGCGTCAATCGATGTCGATACGACAACTGTACATGGACTAACTTTCGCCCATCTCATCTCAGCGCTTGGGGCCCTACCCTAAGGTTCAATACCTGTGAGATCATCCGTCGCACTCTGGGGACTTCCGGTGGGTGATATTTCTCAACGCAGGAGTCGGGAGACGAGCACGAAGGGATCGGCTGACCCGTGTCTTAGGACTACGTTGTGGCCCAATTTTGACAGAGACCTTTCGCTTCGGTGGGGAACCCTATTTTCCACAGTCGACGCTCACGTACGCCTCACGCTTACAATCTTTCCATTCTGTTCAGCAACCTGAGTTCCCTAACCTCGGAATGGAACGTAAAACCACATCGCCAAGGCGTGCTGTAATTGTCTTCGGGGACACAGGATCGGGGAAAAGTTCTGTTGTGAATATGTTGGCGGGGTCGGACGTGGCTCCGGTTTCCAGCTGTACTGGAAAATCATCTGGAACCTCCGCACCGTACACAATCAGCCTCCCAGGATTCGCCGAGCTTAACATCTACGATACAATAGGCCTTGACGGCGTAGATGGAGGCGGACTCGCTTCTAGAAATCTCGCCAGCATCTGTAACCTTGTCCACGCCCTCGACCATACGCTCTGCCTACTCGTCTACGTCATCAGGGGACCGCGTATCAAGGAGTCATCGTTGAATAACTACCGCGCTATCCACAAGAGTTTGCGCCAGGAAGGAGTGCCGATTGTGGCCGTGATCACTGGAATGGAACATCACGACGACTCAGCCCAGTCATGGTGGGACAAAAATGCGGAGTTCTTTCGGTCTCGCGGAGTCGCATTTTCGGACCGCGTGTGCATCACTGGCACTCTGGGAAAAGTGGTGAATGGAGCTGGAATCTTTGAGTCGGAATACCGAAGATCTATGTCGGAATTGAAGCAGTTGGTGATGAGGAGTATTGTGGAGATTAGGCCAGTACCATCTGCATTGAACACCGCATATGTAAACTGACATCTCGTTTTGTCTCTCGCTCTTAGATCCTCAGCCGAAACGTTTGTTAGTAGGCACGATCAATCCTTTCGTTATATCGGTCACTCCCTGACGGACCCTCGCAGCTCTGGGAAACCGACACTGGCGGCTATTGAAAAGTTCCTCGGGACGGTGTGAGTATGCTACTCCTCCTTCGCGTATGAAACTGATCAAGTTCCCCCACACTTGTAGTCAGCCGAGTCAAACACCTCTTTCACCTCAGGCTCCCCGTCAGGTGCAGTTTGAGGTATCGCTGGAGCATCAATGGAGTCGGTTCAGGGATTGGTCAGCTGAACTCGACAAGCGTGAGGCACGTCTCGTGGAGATGTACTGGCTCAAGGAACCCTTCTTTCCCGGGCATGAATATGTATTACTGCGATACGACCTCAACCTATCCTCCATTTGGCTTCGCCTCGAACGAGACTCGAGCTCCTGGATGACAATACTCGGGCATCACCAGCAGGAGACTCAGACCAAGCGTTCGCGTTGCAAGGACAAGGTCACAGTAAGAGACTCCTTCTCAGCCCTTGCGAAGCCGAAGGACAGGGTGGTAGCGTCGCTTTTTGTTGCTCACGGAGTTAGTCAGTGGTACACTCTGCTACGAACAGTGCTGATGCTGTGTTAGGTACAGTCAAGTTTTGTTACCTTCCTCCATCTAGCGCTCCTCCTCCGGTGCCTCAATCACAAAGCACAAAACTATGACATCGTAACATTCAACTGCTGGTGGTATGCTGGGTGTATCTGGGAGAGTGTCGCATACTGGTTGAGACAAGCTGGCAGTGAAACATTTTTCAGGATTGGCACGAAGAACTCGGAAGAGAAACGCGTTGCCGGGTACATCCACCCATCGAGGGGACAATCTCTCAGATCCCTGGATTGGGAGGCAACCATATTCCCCAGGAATCTCCTCGATGCCCATCTTCTGATAGCCGATCGTGCAATCCCGAACAAGAAACGAACTCCCAAGTCCACGGATGTCGATAGATCGTCCCAGGACATCAGAGACTATGCCTCTGGACAGCTCCTTCACGATGTAGTAGAGACAACAGAGCATTATTTGTGAGGCTGGAATCCCGTCAGTTTATACATCTCATCTCCGCTAGTTGATTTCGTTCTCAATTCGGGATTTCTGTAGTCGCGATAATCGCGCTCACCAGCGCTCACCGATTGGATCCTATCGTTTGAGCTTCTGTCGTCAACACGTGCTATGTTACTTGAGTCTATGCTCAGAAATCAGCTCACAGTTACTTGCTCTATATGATCGGATACATGACGTGGTCCCTCTGAGGAATTGGGTTTGAAGCCAGGCCGGCGGATGAATGAACCCAAACGGTGTATATGAGGACAGCAACAATTATTTAGTTACATAAGACGACAGGAAAAGTCTGGAGTTGAATAGAAGGGACAGGATCCTACTAGCTCGCTCCATCCTCGTAGTGCGCAGGACTGTGCAATGGTCAGAGTTGCATTCGAAACTGGAGCATGGAAGTCGCTCACAAAGCTCCGATCAGGTGGGAGGTGGCGACTTCTTCCTGAGGCCGTGAATACTTCTAGCTTTGCGGTCTCCTTCTCCAATGAGTTCCCGCTCGACTTGGTTGGCCATCCTCCTAGCCTCAGTCGGAGTCACTCCAACCTGGAGCAGAGCTTGGTAAAGTGCTTTCGCTAGAACGGTAGGCTTGACTCCTGGGAGTAACGGCGTCATTCCGTTGTATAACGATTTGAGCACCGTTGCAGTCCACCCTACTCTTTCCATTCTCCATGGGGTAGAAGAGTATCGGCGCTCCAGGAGGTCCATAACCTTTGGCCTCGATCGATTGTACTCCTCCTCCAATATATAGCGTCCATCGCTCCCTCGCTTTCCTTTAGTAGAGACAATGCAAGCTTCCCCATCGAAACGCATATTGTATTGGTGCAATGCAGGTGCGTTTTCACGCCACCAATCGTCCAGGCTTTCCTCGTTCTCGAGGCCGGTGACGATGAGAACAATTGGCACTTGCTTCTGGCAGAAAGTATCGAAGAATAGACAGTAATTGGTGTAGGTCCACTGTTTGATCCGGTCGGCGCGCACGACGTAAACTAGGAGGTTGACACCGTCTTCTAAGCTGCGTAAGAGCTTGTACATGTTCTTGATAACTTCGGTCGTCGATGAGATTGTGCCTCCCCCTTCGTTCAAGCCGGCTGTATCGAAGAGATTCAAGGTGACGCGGGGGGTGTTTACGGGGTAAGCTTTGCTATCGAAAGTGCCGCCGTTGACCCCGCTTGAGATCTCGGCGACATTGCTACCGGCGAGCATATTGATGACGGAACTCTTTCCAACCCCGGATTCGCCAAAGACGATAACGTTGGCACTCGGGAGCCTGAGAAGTCGCAAATGGCCTTCTCAAGATAATATCATCTGAGGAGTTGGGATGACGAACCTACAACCGGCTCCATTCGAACAGTTCTGACCACCGTGGCTGAGCGACGACCTGTGTACAGTTTGGATGAAAACAGAGAAGCGGAGATATGAAAACCCATACCTTTCATCGATCGCACCCAGATTTCTCTCGACGTCAGACGACACGGACGTTTGGGAGCCATCAATTGGTGGGGTGGCTGGCGTTGATCCGGGGAATAGACTGTTTAAGACGGTAGAGAACCATCCCCTCTCCAAGATCTGTGGCGGGGACGAGCTGTGCTGAAGCACCAACTTCGTGACCTCCTCCCTCGACTGAGAAAATTGTTTCTCGAACGCGTAGCGACCGCGGCGGTCGCATTTCCCCCTGATAGCCGTGACACAAGCGTGTCCACTGAAATCCATACCGTAGGCTCTGAACAAGTGGTCGTTTTCGGCCCACCAGCCATCCAGGGGAAACTCATTCTCGAGGCCCGTAACGACCGCGACGATGGGAACCTTCTTCTGGCAAAAGGTCTCGTAAAACGTGTGATAGTTCTCGAAAGTCCACCGTGTAATCCTGGGGCCACGGATAACATAAACGAGGAGATTGATTCCATTCTCCATATCCCGCGCAAGCTTCTTCAAGTTCTTTATGGCATCAGAGGAGCTCACGGACCCTGCCTGTCCCTCGTGAAGCCCAGCAGTGTCGAAGACATTGAGCGTCCTCCCAGAAACACATATTGTGGACTTTTGTGAATCGAAAGTGCACCCAGTGGCGCCGCTGGATGTACTTGCAATGGGAGCATCCGCTAGCATATTGATGACTGAACTCTTTCCGCACCCTGAATCGCCAAAAAAAATGATGCTCGCGGGGATAGAACGTTCCGTGAATGCTGGCTATCAAGTCGAGTTAGATGACTCAGTCGAGAATCTAGAAAACAGACGAACCAGCGACGACGTTGACGAAGCCATGGAGAAAGAGGCCGTGGATGAAAGGATCTTCTGTCGAGTGAAGAACAGGTGGGTGGTTCGAAGGGTAAGGGCGAAAGCGGTATGTTTGGAGGATGGAGGGGATGTCATTGTATGGGGGCATAAGAGCTGATCAAAACACGCGATTTCCCATCGGAGGTCGCCCTGTGATCCATAGAGGGAGGAATACCGGAGATTAAACCTCTGGGGTCATGCATGTCCAACCACGCTGTCACCATGATCCCATCGTCCACGGGTATATGAAACCATGAAAACCTCGAGGTCTGGCCGGAAATGAATCATTTCCTGGCTTCGAGAGGTTGTAAAGTTGGTACCTGCCATGTCACCACCGCCATGGGAGTTTGAGTTTGACAGAGGGAGCGCTCGACCAGAAGCCCGTCGATTCGAGATAAGTATGGCTGTCTGGACGTAGAAATAATCCTTGCGACTGACACCTGGATCGACTCCCATCGACTGGTCTTCAAAATCGTATAGCTCTGAAGGCTTCATAGTTCGCTGTATCGCCATGACCGGTGAGTCGCTCTGGGGATCAGCAATATCACAGCGGCTAAGGCGGTCAGTGTCCAGGGAGTGATCAACCTCCACGAAGCTCCACATTCCCAAGCACGTCGACTGTGGTTGGACTAGGGGCTGTCATCGATCCCAAACGTGATGGTGCGATGTATGTGATTTTGCTTCAATGCAACTTGGCTTGGTTCTAATATGGTATTGTGAGCCAGCAACGTCATCGTGTTCGGGTCGACTGGTGTTGGCAAGAGTTCCGTCATTAATATGTTGGCAGACAAAGAGCTCGCCAACACATCAAGCGCAGCGGCTGGATGCACTTTCCAAACCAAATGCCACAGTATCGCAAAAGAGGGCGTTGTTCTGAACATATTCGATACAGTCGGCCTGGACGAAGGAGACATGGGGTCTGTGGCGTCCAGCGAGGCCATTGCGAAATTATACGCGCTTGTCCGTGACCTTGACGGTGGAGTTAATCTCCTCCTCTATGTCGTCCGGGGCCCAAGGATCCAATCTTCGACACGCAACAACTACCGCTTATTCGTCGAAGGGTTTTGCCAGAAGAAAGTACCTGTGGTGCTCCTTGTAACTGGTATGGAGAATGAACCGTCCGGGGAGAAATGGATGAAGGACAACATCGGCGAGTATCGTAAACAGAAGATGGAGTTCTCCGATGAAGCCTGCATAACGCCGTTTTTGGGAGTGAAGTTGGAGAGCGGTGGATACTATTTCCAGAAGGAGTACGATGCATCGAACGCGAACGTGACGAAGCTCATCCTCCGCCGTAGCCTGACGAAATCTTGGAAAATGGAGAGCGTGGGGTGGTTCATGGTGATTTTGAAGTCGCTATACAACACGATAACGCCAGTGCTGCCCGGCCTCAAGCCAACCCCTTTGGCCAAGTCCTTGTACCTCGCACTATGCAAACCGGAGAGTATCGGGACAGACTTGGAGGCAATGAAGGCAGCAAACTCCATCATGGGCACCGTACTGTGGAAGGATATCATGGGATCGAAGTTTGCTCGGCCGGATACTGGGAGCGGGAAGATTGAGGAAAAGATCGGATTGGATACGGAGTCGGATCGTGGGTCAACCATGGATGGGAAGGAAGGAACTCCCAAGGTTACGAGGGGTCAGTTTTGGAAGGTTCCGATCTCGATTCGCAATAAGCGGTCTGGGACTGTATGAGCCGAGGAGTTTACGGGATTCTTTTGTATCCGTAGCTTTCTGTTGACTTTGTGTATTTATCTTGCGCCCCTGGAGTACAAGTGGTGGAACCCTAAATATACACACAGTCACGTATATGTTCAAACAGTTTTCCAATGGTTGTAATATCGAATATTGAATGCTCACTTGATGCGTGGGGATACAAAATTGCGAAATGTCGCGGTAGTCAGGCAATAGTTACAGGTGTTCCACTGGGTTAACAGGAAGCACTGAAGATCTCGGCGTAATGGCGGAATCAGATGTTCGTTGGCTTTGGTGTGGCGGTCTTCCTTTCGCAAAGAAAGTTGGAGGAGCCGAACAGACGTATCGCAAATTAAGCCACAAATTGAGTTGCTAGTCTGGCGGTGAAAAAGGGTGAGATCTTGAATTCTGTCCGACAGGCAGCGTTAAGGCGAGACACCTATAGGCCAACCTTGAACCCTTGTCGGCCCTGGTTTTCGTTTTGGTGGGGAGTTGGAGCTGTATTGCATATCGGGAAACAAGGAGGGAGAGGGTCACGGTTACCTGGCGATAGCTAGGTCTCTGCGGGAGGGAAACAGTACTAGGCTGCACTCATGCACGGCGAACGCTCTTCGACCAATCCAATAACCACTCAAACACAGCCACGGTCTGCGAAGCCTCATCCAGACCATCTGACCGGGCTTCTATGGACCTTCCGATATCGCCAGGTTTGTGCCTGTACCGCAGGCGCTCCTTGAGTGTGGAAGAGGGACGAGATGGGACGAGACGAGAATGTGGTAGACGGTCCAACGGCTCTGCGAGCCCCAACCACGATTCGCGCCCTATCACTCCCGTCTTCCGTCCAACCCCCTCCTCAAAGTGCTGCCACCGACAGACACGTGCTCAAGACTCGGACAGGCCTTCCCAATGGCCCTGACCAGGCTCTCCTCCTCCTCCTTACTCAGTCGATAATAACACCACGCGAAGAGGCGTAATGACTTGAACCAAGTCAAACTTTTTGGGAGATTGGCCTTCAGAACGATACAGGTGAGTTATGTTGAACGAGATGAACGATGCGGACATACCAATATAGATGCGGGGATGGATTGAACGGTATTCAATACATCTAATTGGATAACCTGTATGCAGTCTCGCCAGGACCTCCCGTCCTCGGTCTCTCCCTCAGTCCGATCTTCACCATCATGAGGCATGTAGGGTTCTAAAGACCCGTCACCCGGCACGATCAACGAAACACATATCTCTTCATCTATTCGATTGCCTAGCTTGGTTAGAGCGGTCGACATGTAGGCAACATTTGTAGCCGGTGAGGTATCTTTCTGCGAGGGATCTTCGACCATCGAGTGGATATGGAAAGTCAGGAACCTCAATGCTGGTAACGGTGGCTCTGTGTCGGAATACGAAGTTGAGAGCAGAAATTTGACGAAGATGGGATGAGCTTGTAGTGTTCTTAAGCGTCCTAAACAGCCACTTGGGAAACCCCCAAAGCCTTCACCCTCAAGATGGAGGGAACCGTCGATCGAAAAGGAATCGCATTTAGATATCCTTAAGGAAGTGATGGTTGGGTGCGTTTTGAGTAATTGAATAAGATCTCGATGGTGGATAGTGGGAGAAGAGTGGGTGAGGTTCTCGAGATTCGCGGTTGAGATTTCGGTGAGGGGTGTCAAGCATGGGAGAGTGACTGAGAGGTATTTGATGGGTGATTTGTTGATTGTTTCGATCATCCAGGCTTTGATAGGGTATTGGAAGGCCGATGGGTGGGAGATGGTTAGACGTGTTAATGTGTCGAGTGGGGTAATCAAATTCGACTCGAATTGGGAGCGTTTGATTGGGAAGGAGAATGGATCTGGGTTAAGTCCAGCGATCGTGAAGGTAGTGAGATTCTTGTTTCGGAGAGCGTTTAAGAATGTAAGAAAATTGTGGGCCGATGATGAGTTGAACGAAGAAGGGCCGTTTGGTCTCGATCGTCGTGTGACGGGTTGTAACAC
The DNA here is from genome assembly GCA_000697665.1 of Jaapia argillacea MUCL 33604. Lineage (NCBI taxonomy): Eukaryota > Fungi > Basidiomycota > Agaricomycetes > Jaapiales > Jaapiaceae > Jaapia > Jaapia argillacea. The sequence continues at coordinate 1,192,551 of KL197715.1, forward strand.
TATGCAGAGGTTTCGGATAGAACTCAGTTTATCCACGAGCTGGGTTAGGGAGGGAAGGAAATCAATGGTGATTTGGTCGAAAGCGCAATGCAGTCCCTCCACCTCGGTGACAAGGGGTGAGATTCTAAGAGTTTTCAAACAAGCGTAGTTGAGAGGGGAGACTAATCGGAGGTTGAGGCCAGTATTGAGACTTGTGGGGGCCATAGTGTTGGTGAGATGGACCTGGATTTCATATCGGGAAAGGAGGAGGGAGAAGGCGACGCTGTGGAAGAGGGAGGAGACGAATAAGCACGAGAAAATGGTAGACGTGGGGAGATCGGAGAAGATTTGGGTGAGAAGTTCGGGTGGAAGGGAGGCGATTAAGGAGGGAGAGAGCTGTTGCTGCGAGGATTGGGAGGAACGGGGCTCTGTAGGGACTAGAGGTAATTATGAGATGTGTTATACACAGGATAAAGTACGGAGCATACATTTTGCTCGCGTTTCGTCGACACGTCGGGGGCGCGTGGTTGACTTGTTTTTTCCGAACCCGAAAGCCGACTGGCAGGTCGTGGGGTGAGGTGAGTACATATGCAGAATGACGCAACGGGGAGTGACCATACAGGAAAGAACTTTCTGCGTTTGTCCATGTGGGATGGATCATATGGTGATGGAGTGACCTCGATCTCGGTGTAGGCACGCTCTCCTCGGTTAAAGAAACTGGATATCTTCGTAAGGGTGCGCATCGCACTATTTCAAAGGTGCCGTATTTTGCCGTGGTGGATAAATTTGGAGAGACAGCAAGGATGCGCGGCAAGCAAGGGCAAGTTTGGCACGCTCATCGGCAGTAACGTGGAGCACAGCTTCAAAGGTGTAAGCGGTGGCTGTGTCCGACGCCATCACCGTTGACAGCAACGACCACGGACCCTTCACCGTTAACTCCGCCCCTCGCCCTCGACGCCACCGAGATGGATGCACATGGCCCGTTCATCCAGATGATGCCGGGAGGCTTCTTGGGCGGTCCATAATTATAGTCTGATAGCACGCCATCTTCTCCTCTTCTGCTTCTATCTTCTCCTCACAGGTACATCAAAAGGAATCCACTGCAGCATGGTCTTATCGAATCGCCCAACCAAAGTTATTCTGGGGTTTTTTCTTTCTTACGACTCATCATGGCCAGCTCTGAAAAGTCGCCCGTACACGACCACGATAATGACAAGGCATCGACGGAGGACGGAGTGATCGGTGCTGAGACCCAGGATATCTATTCGGAGGATTCTTTGGATCCTGTTTATCAGGCCAAGGCTCGGATATTGAACGATGCGTTTCAAGAGATTGGGATGGGCAAGTATCAGGTGCGTCCTCCTTCTCCTCCCTTCGCCGCTTCTTGCTGACGCAGTCAACTTGATTGCAGTGGTACCTGTTCATCGTAACCGGCTTCGGTTGGCTCTCGTAAGTTGCGCCCTTTCGTCAACGTCGCACTACCTCCTCATTTGTGTTTTTCTCAGAGATAACCTCTGGCCCGTGCGTCTCACCTCCTTCATCTCTACTTCCCCCAGTTAAGTTGATGTACTCACAATGTGAACGGCATCCCACAGATTGTAACGGGTCTCATCCTAACACAAGTAGTCAACGAGTTCAACTTTGAGGGTCCCTTCCTCAAGTTGGGACAGAACATTGGTTTATTAGTCGGGGCTGCTTTCTGGGGTGTCGGTTCAGATATTTGGGGTCGTCAGTACGTCTACTCTTACCCTTCGCATCTTCATCATGACCTAAAATTTCTCCCTGGCTAATCTCACGTTGTTATCCCCGATAGATGGTCATTCAACATCACCCTATTCATAACGGGCGTATTCGCAACAGCAGCGGGAGCTTCGAACAACTACATCACCTTGTCCTCCTTGGCTGCGTTGTGGAGTGTAGGGGTTGGCGGGAACTTGCCCGTTGACTCTGCTGTTTTCCTTGGTGCGTGTCATTCTGCTTTCGTAGATTCACTATGCGCATATATGCACCTTCCGTTCTTTCCCGATAAACCATTCGACGTTCCTCTATATGTGCATTTTTCGGTCTAATTTCACGCATATATGCGCGTTACCTCTCCATTACCTCCATATATGCGCTCTCCTTTCTACTTACCTGCCCTGCTCCGTCTACTTCCCGCATATATGCACCTTCCGTTCCATTTGCATATATACACTTCGTTCTTCCCCTACCTATGTGTCTTCCTTCTACTCTTCCTCTTTACCCTCGCACGTATGTAACATACACGATGCTGACCAAGGGGATACACAGAATTCGTACCCGCCTCACACCAATACCTCCTAACGGTCCTCTCAGTCTGGTGGGCTCTCGGCCAACTCCTAGGCTCTCTCGTACGTCCTCCCTTCCCCTCCCTCCAAGTCCTCGATCTCACTCCATCCCCCGTCAACAGGTAGCCTGGCCCCTCCTAGCCCACTATTCCTGCCCAACCACAACACCGCCGTCCGCCTGCCCTCGCTCCTCCAACATGGGCTGGCGTTATTTCCTCTATACGATGGGAGGCCTAATGTTAATCCTCTTCATCCTCCGTTTCTTCGTCTTCCACCTATACGAAAGTCCCAAATATCTAATGGGGAGAGGAAGGGACGAAGAAGCTGTGGAAGTGGTACATCAAGTTGCTGCGTATAATGGGAAGAAATCGAATTTGACGCTGGAGAAGTTGAGAGAGGTGGGTGAGTTGAGAGGGGAAGGTGGGGATGAGGAGAAGGGGAGGAAGTTGGATACGAGTGCGACGGGAGCTGTGAAGAGGAAATTGGCCATTTTTAGTGGGAATCATGTTAAGAGTTTGTTTGCTACGAAGAAGTTGGCTTGGTCGACTAGTTTGTTGATCGTTCTTTGGGGTACGTCGTGTTTCACTTCGTGCTGGTTGGGAGTTCGGATTAATCTTTTTCGGCCGGATTTGTAGCGTTGATTGGGTTGGCGTTCCCTTTGTGAGTTCCCTTTCCTCAACTCTCATAAATTTTGGCTAAAATGAATTGTCTATCCTTGCAGGTACAACAGTTTCGTCACATATTTGTGCGCATATACGCCTTCCTCTTCTTTGATCACCTCTCACCGTCTTTGAATGTAGCCTCGCCACCCGAGGAGCGGATTTCGGAGATGGATCGGTCTATATTACCTATCGAAATGTTTGTCCCGCTTCCTTTTCCCTCCTCGACTAACGGGTGGCTCATAAATTCTGGGATATATAGCAAGTTATCCTCAGCGTTATTGGTGTACCTGGTGCCTTACTCGCTGGGTGGTGTGTAGAGCTGCCTTACCTAGGTCGCCGTGGTACTTTATCCATTTCAACTAGTACGTCCCGTCTCTTATTCACGCCCATCCTCGCTCGCTCCTCTCCTTTCGCATACTGACACATAACACTCCCAGTCTTAACCGGCGTTTTCCTCTTCGCCTCCACAACAGCCCGAACGTCCGACGCTCTCCTCGGTTGGAATTGCGGTTACAGTTTCACTTCTAACGTCATGTATGGCGTTCTGTACGCTATCTCTCCCGAGTTGTTCCCTACGAAGGATAGGGGTACAGGGAATGCTATCGTCGCTAGTGCCAATAGGATTTTCGGTGTTATGGTGAGCATCCAACTTTTCTTTCAGTTCTCTTACTTGGATGCGGGTTCCTTTTTGCGAAGCTATTTATATTTTTTGACGAATGTGCTGATACTGTCTGACACGTTTAGGCACCCATCATCGCGCTATATGCCAACTTGACGACTTCAGTTCCGATTTGGATAAGTGGGGCGTTGTTCTTGATTTCGGGGGTGATTGCTTTGTTGTTGCCTTTTGATCCCAGGGGTAAAGCTTCCTTGTGAGCCAGGTGGTTATACGTGCCAGTAGTGGAATCAGTGTGGGAGGGAACAGGCGACGTCATCTTTTTGAAAGAGTAATCGGGGCTTTGTACAAGCTGTATGTATGATTGGCATATCTATCATCTCTTAAAGCTTTTAGAACATTAATCGGGCCTTGCGACTCCCTTTTTTAACCACAGGCGCCGCCCTGCGCGCCGACCTCCCTGGTCTTCAGGCTACTCATTACCACACTCAACAATACCCTACTGTGATGAAGGGCTCCAGACTCGTCTGCCAACACGTCCTCTGCATCGCTGTCGGTGGTGCGGTGGTTGTTTGCGACTTCTCGTCACTCCGAGGAAACCTTCATGGCCGGATTCAGATAACTTAAAAGTAGAGGACGGGTTCAGCGGTAAACCTTCGAGCTATCTGCATAGCCTCTGGTCTGATACGGGATTGTTCTTGGTCTAAGTATGTGAATGAGACGCAAGCCAGTACGATTACAATGGGGCACTATTGTAATGGCATTATGAGATGTTTATCGGAAGGGAAGATCGAAGAGTATCCGGGGGTAGCATAGGACATATTATTGTACCATAATGGAGGGGTCGAAACATGATGGGGCGACGAACTTGGCAGGCTTTGCTGCTAACTTGTCGAGCCTTCTGTGGAAGTCGGGACAAGAGGACCAGCATGACTGGAATTCAGAGGAGTCGGGGGGTGGTTGTGGCGGCAGCCAGAGGCATGTTTCTGGCATAGCAGATCAACATATATTCTGGTATAGTATGACCTTCGCGACACTACATACCTTCATTTGACCTGAGTCTCGAGACTTGTACTTGCAATAGATACATGCAAAGTACTGGTCCGAACCTCGCTGAACGACTCGCAAGTCTAAGGAACCGTCGGGATTGGGGAACTTTACCAAGCAAGATTGTTGGTGAGTTGTTTTCTGGTGCTGGCTGAGGGATACATCGAGGTGAATATTGCACTTGGTACAGAAAACGGGTGCTTTGGCGCTGACGGAGGCCGGCGCCGCGGCAGGAGCCTGAGCTTGACTGAGTTGCATGGGAACGAGATGCGGGTCTTGCGATAGGCCCAGGTTATTCGCTATCGGGAGTTGCGTATCCAGGCTAGCCCGAAGGTTGCACTAGTCATAAAATGTAGTTAGACCCCGAAGCCGATGAGCAGGAAGAAAACTATGCGGACTTCGCAATCCTTGTTACGACAAGTAGGGCATGAGGGGACAGATTGGTCATGCTTGAAACGCTTGATCTGTGACTGTGCGGACATGTCCAATGGGTCTCCAAGTGCTCGCTTGGCGGCGCGAAGCGGACTGGATGCTATAGGGACTGGACCTGAAGAATTCGATGGCCCACCTGCCCCTTCGGCTGCCATGGACCACTCAGGTGTCGTATCACTTTCCTGGGTTTGTGGTATCTCGTCGATTGTCTGTAAGTTTGACCAAAAGTAGAAGAATTGACATCAACACATGAGAATAATGGCGAAAGAACGCATACTGTCACATCCTTTCCTTGCTTCCTGCTCATGATTTGAGCCCTCAGGGAGCGCTTCCAACGAATTTCAAATGTTTATGAGCTGGTTGAAAGAGACAAACCAGAAGGCATACCTCTAATTGTACCTGAAACTTCGAGATCATATCGGGAACAGACGGTTCACCAGATGTGAGTTCTCTATCTCTTTCAGCCTGTGCTACCGCTATTGCGAAGCGAAAATTCTGAAGAAAATGAAACGCCATTGAGGACACCTCCAGTCCTGTAGTTTAACACATACCGAGATTTGTGTCGCTTGCTCCACGCAAACGCGATGAGCCAAGGCCAAAGCCTCCTTTAGGGTAGAGAATATTGGTCTAGACAAAGGGAGAAAAACTTGAGCAATGACCCACCTGCATATCCGTCTGTTGCTTCGTCAGAGCGTGGCTGACAGCGGTCAAGTCTCGGGACAGCTGAGCTTTGTCTGAATGAGATGCTGAGAGCTGCTTCTGTAGAGCCTGAGGGGAGGTTTAGGACATGGCAGAGAAGTATCTGAAGTAAAAACACCGCGAAAAGTCGACGTACCTCTACAGTCTGTTTGCTCGTAGCCTGCAAATCAGTCGCGTCGCGCAGCTCTTCGTCCATTCGGGTTTGTGCCACTTTACCCAGCGCCATGTCTGTTTGCAAAGCCTTTGTGACAAGAATCAGAGGCAGGAGCCCAGACAGTGCGAGGTTAGAAGACTCACCTCGAGGGCGTTCTTCTCTACTGACAGTGCGACGTTTGCGACGTAAAGCTGATACGAAAGACGGCCATCCTCTGAATGAGAAGCTGATAGCTCGTTGTGCAATTTCTGAAGTTGATTGTGCGTGAGAGAACGGCCCAGGAGTGAGATGGGTCAAATATTGGTTCAATACCTGTATCTGAGTTTCTTGATCAGCATAAAGGGCCTGACAAGTGGTTAACTCTTCCTAAGAGAACACGTGGAATGAGTACACTCTGAATCCACGAAAGCACCGAATGCGAACCTCCAGTATTTTACGTTTTGCATCGACCTCCAAAAACTCTTGTTCTCGGTGAACTTGTTCAGTCTTAAGCGTTTCAACGGTGTATTTCAGGGTCTAAAGGCCCCAAAACAAGAGGGATAAGCGAATGGTATGTGTGGGGGAGCTATAAACACACGTACATCGATCTCCCTTGCCTGCGCCTGAATGATGTTTTCGCCCTGTTGTAATGCCTGAGCACTAATCTGTGATGGTTAAATTAGAAACTCAGCAACAGAGGTTGAGGTCGGGTGAAACGAACTTCTTGTTCTTCGGCTTGTTTCGCAAGCACCTGGCGCAATTCCTGTAATGCGATATCTCGTTCGGAACGAACCACATCCAAGGCTGACTGCAGGCTCTAGTCAAGAACAGCCAAGAGTTACTAGCAGAAGCCGGGGAGATGATGCCCCGGACGTACTTGGATCTGCTGTTCTTGGGCCGTTCTGACAGCATAGGCCTCCGCGAGTCGATCCTACCAGCGCGTCAGCGATCCAACTAACTTATAAAGGGGGAAATCGGAGACAGACCTCTGATTCACGTTTGTAGTTTCCGATAGTTTCTCGATGTTCGCGTGACAAGTTGGTTTGTTCGTCGTTAGCAGATTCCAAGGCCCTCTGCAGTCCCTGTCGACAATATTATTTAGTCAGAGGAGGAGAGACATAGGGACAATCAGAAACCATTACCTTAATTGTCTCAGCTTGCTCTTCTTGAGAAAGGTGCGAGGCGACTAGAGCGTCCTACAAATATCGAAATATTAGTCAGTGCAGAAGAGTGGATGGATGGTGGCCCTAGTACCTCTAGATGTTGTATCTGCATACCCAAGTCCATGCGGACAGAGAGTACCTCATGTAAAGTGCAGTCATTCTGGGATATATGCATAAATAATCATAGACTTCGACGTAAGATAAAAACAGAGTCGAGAACTTACCGCTATTTGTTCCGCTTGGGCTGTTTGGGCCTCGTACAGAGCACGCTGAAAGAGCGATGCCGTCTTGTCAGATGCTTAGCTGGGAGATGTAAACGTGTCCGAACCTGTAGGGCATGAGACTCCTCCTTCGATTCCTCAAGGTCCTGTTTCAAGGTCTGGAAAAATATAAGAAGATTGTTGAGAGAAGTTCACATTCGCCAACCTGAATACATCCCAGGACACTCTTCAGCCGTCTCTTAAGTGCATCCTCCCTGTTCTAAACAAAAAATTAGGGAGATAAAAACAGGGTTACGGGAAGGCACACCTCGCATTTGTTCAGCTCCTCTCGAACCATTGCGACTTCCGAGTCGCCGCCATTGAATACGAATGAGTTGTTTGCAATCTCGTGAAGAGGTACACCCGTCACCATGAGAGAGACCAGTCTGTTCGGCTCGTAATATTAGAGTCGTCGTTACCCTTGAGATTTTCAAAAGGGCGACGCTAATTCTCGCGAGTATGTCTAGGGGTTTGACCCAGAAGACGTAAGTAGCTTCGGACTCCAGGTTCGTGAAGTGATCGTTGGGAAGAGGTGACAGAAAGTTGGTAGCCCTAGACGTAGAAGGAAGGAACACTGTAGTCTAGATAAAAGAGAAGTTGTGGCCAGTGGCCTCGTTTGAAGGAGAGATGGATAATTGAAATACTGGAATGATCTACGCGGTCGACGCGTTATGGGCGCTTGCTTGTTCGTGTAGCTGTCAGGTGACAACTCCGTCACACCAGAGTCACGTCCTTCTTGGTTCCATCCTGTTCCCTCTCTCCTGGAGGGGCCGATATTACACTGTGTGATCTCTGTTTTAATGCCACCTTCACGACAAAGCTCTTATTCTGCGCGCGCTAATTCCGAGAGGCAGCAAAGTCAAGTTTGTGGATGACTGAGTTCTCGTGCTCATGCCACCGCAGTTGTCTCCTTTCACTGAGGCCACCCCGGTGGACTGTGGCATATATTGACCGCCATGGCTCTAATCGTCCCAATGTCTCCTTATGCTGCATTCCCTCTATCTGCTGGATCTTTCCAGGATGTTTGTCAATACCTGGCCGAAAATCTCGTTGCCCCCCCTCAACCCGGACGCCGCACAATCGGAAGGTGACGAGTCTCAACATGCATACATCGATCCCATAAAGACATCGAAAGACCCTGGGATCGCCTTCACACCCGTGGTAAGTCGCGTTCACATCGATATACTCAGACTGCCTGACATAGCTAAATCGTGCAGGGGACATTCCCTCCGAGTCCTTATATTGCCAATCAGTTAATGAAGTGGGACTGTACGGTCCGTCATGACAAGTCACTGTTCAACTCAAAACATCGGGGTACCCTGTCTCCAACGAATATCAAGACACCTCGCGTTCCTTTGCCGTATCGTGGTGGCTTTCTCAACGACGCCTCCGTACCGCCTATCGAATTCTTTGTAAACGGAGATATTCAGTGTATAGCATTCTATGATCGACCGCGGATCTGGATGGATCGCAGTGATGACCGCTCACCTTTCCCCAACGGAATGCTGCGATTGATGTCAGTGTGTTCCTACGCTCCCAAGCTGTACCCTACTAACAGTATGTATCCAGTGGCCGGGTGGAGGATTGAGGATTGGGTTGGGGTGAAGGAGTGGGTGTTTAGGCCGCAGGCTGGAAGAGCCCAGTAGGGGGCACCTGAGCCGCCGGAGAAGCGGGATCACTGGAAAGAGGTTAGATGGGGGAGAGGGAGGGGGGCGGGGGGAACATACGATGTCATGATGTGGATCCATGTACACTTTGAAACCGAATTCTTTACATTTTTGGAGGAGGCGGACTGTGTGCTCCACAAAGTCGTAGTCGTACTTTCCGCTATATCCCAAGTATGCGTATTGCAAGACCAGAAGAAGAAAAAGACGACTGACGGTCCTTCGTGTTCCAAACTCCCAGGTAACGACGTTTCTCAACATGTTATACCCCTAGCCTCTCAGCCTCGCCAAAAGGATATCCGCACTGCCATCGTCGAGATTCAAGGGTCTCGCTTCAAAACTCTCGCCTCCTTCCTCTGCAGCCTCCCAAAAACCATCAAGGACTTGTGAGGGCTGACCGATGGGAGATTTGCAAAAGCCTGATAGGTTGACACCGCGTAATAACAGAGTCCTGCCGGTTGTCGACAGAGTGTTCGTGGGTGGTGTGGATGTAGTAGTCGGGTGTTGGCCGCGAGGTGGCGGGGGATGTTCGTGGGACTGGTGGTGCCGTGCCTCACAGCTTGAGCTTGGAGCAACAACAGATCGTACCACATTACTAATATGGAAATTTGTATTTCACGTGGTCGGCTTCCGATCGACGGGTTATTGTCGGTGCGTCATTGCACAGCCACTCCACTCTTCCCGCTGCTTCCTGTTTGCAATTGAATCTTGCACTCGACGGTTGAAACACACTTGCATCCTACTCCCTCTTTCCTCAGTCGTTTTCTTGCCACTATCGCATGTCGCCATAAACGTGGTGAATTGACCAATCTCACCGACTAGTACTACCACCACATCACACCCAGTGGCCCATGTCGGAAATTTCTAAACTGCCTTATCAGGCAAAGTCCTGATAAGACCATGATCATGGACCTTATCACGGCAACCAGCGGTTGATAAGCCAATGACAAGATATCTTAAATTGCCGATGTAAATCTGATGACCGGATTTTCAGGACGTTCGGTACATCTCATGGGTTGTTTCTTGCTTTCACATTTGCAAACTGTATCTGGTGCACACTGGCTCTGTAAATACGGCTTTGCGAACCTTGTCGAATCCTCAGATACAAGGGAGACTGGTTGTCTCCATCTTACTTTCCTTCCCTCGAGAATCTCAATCTCTCAAACAAAGTGTTGCCCGCCTCTTGTTGTAAAGACTAAGATTCCCTGCTGACTCAAAATAGGTTCTCCAGGACGAAAATCAACTAGCTCAAATTTCCCCAGGTCTACCTGCCCATGACGACTGGATGCGAGCCTCTATCCCCATCACGTTCTCGTCTCCCACACCATCACGTCTTCAATTTGGTGGTACATCTCTACCCAACAGAAACTGAAGACTTCAGATCCCAAATCGTGTCCTCAGGCCATGGAAAACATCAGCACGAAGTTCAGAGAGGTGGGGCTGGAGTTAACAGCCTCCGTGCACCCGTTGTGTTTGCCAAGAGTTCTCGTGTGCCAACCACCTACTTCTGGCACCATTGGATGTAGATCTACCTCCCCTGCTCCCTGTGATATGTTGGGCTTGTATTCTCTCTGCAATACCCCCTCAGTCCGGCTGGTTAGAGCTTCTGATTGCACCACCCCCTCTCTCAGCAATGGTATCAAGTCGAAGAGGTGGGCGATGGTGTCACATACCATGTCCCTCCGCTTCGTGTACTATCCACATTGACTCCTCGCGCCATTTGCAATTCTGGATCATTGGGATCTTGATTTCCTCACAATTGGTTTCCGACTGATCCATCGCCGAGGCTCGTTCATTTAGTAGTAACCTGGGCTTTTCTCTGAACAAAACTGCCTCAACCCAGCACAACCCTTGATCCACCTTCGACATTTGCCTCACCTTTCCAGGCGTTCGATCGCGTGAAGGAATAAGGAATTTGGTGAACAGCTGAGGCCCACTATGCCATGTTCTCACATGATGGCCAGTACGTGATCGTCGGTCGACTCGTTCACCACAACCTCCAGCATTGGGATGCCTGCAAGAACGAAAATGCCACTTGTAGACACTGGCATTATGGTGTATGAACGGCCTTGTTCCAACAGATCCATCCCTGAGAGCCGCTTGCTTGGGGGCATCCCAATTTCTGATGTTATTGGGAGGTGACTCTGATACGAAGCCCCTCTCATGTGTGCTTTCGGTCAACTGCTCAAGGCAACTCCAAATTCCTTGGCTCATGTATCTGGATTTGCTCGGTTTACCAACCACCACCCGCCCTCGTGCTCGATGAGTTGGCCGGGAGTGCAACAAGACCATGGCTTATACTCTCATGTGTATTTATATGATGTTTTACCAAATAATGGACTTGGCTGGTAGGTGGTACCATCCCTGAGAGGGGTCATGCTGCATATAATGAATGGCCTTTCCTATATAATATATGGCTCCCTGGTGGAGTGGTTTTGTTGTACACTTCGTATTAACTATATCTATAATTGTACCTCTGTATTCACGAGTTTGATTCCTGCTGTAAACACTGTGTCTGTTCTTCCTAATCAAGTTGTAACCCAGACTTCGTAGTAATAGTAATAACAGTAATTCCATTAGAAGTAATCGAATAACAAAGTAAAGATACAATTACCAGTTGTGACTAACCATACCTTTTGCAAATAGCCCAGAAACCCCCTGATAAGGGCGCTGATCAGCTCGCTTACCAGGTTCCTGATATAGTTTGTGCTTCCTGATATTGATGATCGCTTCTGAATGCCTGACAACGCCTTATCAGGCCTGATAAGTCAATCTAGAAATTTCCGACACAGTCGTATGGTTTATCGTACTCATCCATGTGGTCGACTTGTCATCTCACACTCGCTGCGATCTCATCTTCTTGGACGACTTGACCTTCTCGCCATGCTGGACTTGGATCCTAACCCCAACCCTGCCTCTCAATGTCTTCAAGAAAACTTAGGCACGTCGAAGAACCTCGTGAACTCCACCCCAGGTCAACTCAGGTATCACGCACTCGTCCCTCAAAACTTTGAAGAACTCACAACTTCAAGACGCTCGAATCCCCATACGTCCCAAGAATATATAGACCATACAACAAGTGGATGTGCACTGCACAAATACCAGTACTACTTCCCCTTCCCTCCAATGCTCGCTCCCTATTCAACTTGAAAATCAGGAGGTGGTTGTAAGATCTTTCCATAGCTTACGGGCATCGTTGTGAAGCTCCTTTGCACAATACTCTCGAATATCATTCGATGCATTACTGACACCTGCCACCTTGTCTGACCCCGGAAGGGCTCGAAGAGCAATTGTGACGTGCGCGTGGAGAAGTTTTCTAGGGAATATCATGGCCTCCCAGTTGAGTGGAGTTGTTTTGGTGTGTGATTTGGTCATCTCGTCTACCGTGCCTTCGCCATGAATGTTAGGGCACCCTGCATGCAGTTTGAACATGACCTTCGTCCTGCTCTGCCTCAGCCAGTAAGCGCCATTCTCCCAGATGCACCCGGCATACCACCAACAGTTGAAGGTGATTAAATCGTACACGCAAGCCTTCTCGTTGAGCTTGTGCTGGAGGAGTGCAAGGTGCAGGAAATTGATGAAAGTTGGCTATTAGGACGGAAGTGTTAGATTAGATACGAAACTGTCAACAAGCCATGATTCACAAACATCGTTCTGGGACATGGAGGGTGAGATGGAGATTGAGGCCATGAGTTGATCGTCTGGCTTGATCAAATCCAACAAACAACCTCGTATTGTTAGTGTGTCCTTGCAGTTTCGCTTTGCATCCTCTTGCCAGCCTAAGCTAGCAAACCATGACGTGCTATCCCGCTCTAGGCGAGCCCAAGTAGAAGAATGGGGTGAGTCGAATTTCAGGACAATGTACTCGTGGCCAAATATCTTGAATTCCTTGCACCAATACATCTCCGAAAGCTTCGCGAGAGAGTTGTCGGGTTGGAGCGACCATTTCCACAAATCATCGAATCGGTCCTGAAGAGCGAACTCCATGTTTATAGGGTTCTGTTGCAAGGAAGAATTTCTGGAGATAAAGAATGGTGAGCCCCAAGACATAGCAACATCAGATGGAATCGTACAGGGGTTCAAGTAAAGATGTGTACTGGACTTTGGGAAGGGGAGCGAGTGCAGAACTGTGGAGATTCGGAGATGAGGTCTGCCAGAGGGCATATTAGACAGGCATCTCGTTACCTGAAAAATGTCATCACTGTCACCCCACCAACGCCTGAAAACCAGCCTCCCTTGACGACTAGATCTCCTTCTTGTCCTACCGAATCCTGGGGAGCGTCATGGGTATCCTAAATTCATGGATATCACAGGTGTCTCACCTTTACCGCGAAGATCAGTTTGGTCTCAATCCTATTAGTCCTCTTCCTCACCGCATCTCACAATATCCATCCATATTCCCATAATGTGCAGTACAGTGTTCTCCCCAGCACAACAGGTTTGATCCCTGGGATTATGGAGACAACGCCGTTGAAAATTCTCATAAGAACTGCCAAGGACTTCTCGACTCTCTCCATCTTGAATGGTACAGACGACCATTGAGATGTGATGAGTTTGACGACTTTGACTGAGTCGCGTTCCTTTTTATTAGCAGCGACGCAAACCTCGCCAGCATAGTCCATTCCATGGCCGCGGAAGGTACTGTAGTTACTGTACCACCAGTCTTCAGGATGTTCTTCATAGTCGAGGTGTGTGATGAGAACGACGGGGACCTTCTTTTCACAGAAGATCTTGTAGAACATGCGATATAGACGGGTATATTCCAAACCACCTGTGGGCTGGGGCCTGATGACGTGAATGAGGAGGTTCACTCCGTCCTTCATGTTATGCACGAGCTTGTACAAGGCTACAATCGTGTCAGTGTACCCAGAGATGTCTGGTGAGTCGTGCGATGGGCTGGGGGTGTTGAAAAGATTCAGAGTGACATCGGGAGTGTATACAACGTGTTGCTGAGGTTCGAGGGTACAGGGAAAGAATGAGTTGGAGGTTTCGGCAATGTGTCTACCTGCCACCATATTAATAACAGAGCTCTTCCCTACTCCCGTTTCGCCAAATACAATGATGTTCCCAGTGGGAATTCTAGAGGAGCTAGTCGCTCGTTAGTATAAACCGGTGCAGGTGGAACTGGGATTTGTACCTAGGAGAGGTCGAATGAATTGGTTCAACAGCCTCCTCAGTGCTCAAGGATCGCGGGGGAGGGTCCAATGACATTGAGGTCGATTCGCTATGGAGGCCAATGAGGGGGACAGCAACAAGTTGGGCTGAATGGGCGGATGCTGGGATGATCGTGAAGATGTGCTAATAGGGAGAGGCCAACAGTAGAGAGGTTGTACAACAAGCATGAGACCTTAAGGAGCTCGCTGTTATGAGCGTCTTAGCATTTAGTGAAGACAGCGAGTAAGGCTTGTAAGTCTTTTGGGTACTTCGCTTACTGAGTACTCAGGCTACGATGAGTTGAGGCTGTAGAGGATGACGAACGAGAGCAAACCAGTTGAAGGGTACAGGCTAAGATGCTGTATTGTTCAAGTGGACAAGCTTAAGGAATACAGGAGGATGAGGGTGCCTTATATACTAGAGTCAGAGAGACAGAATGTGGTAGAAAGGTATAGAAGGGACTAAGAATAGTGCTTAAGGAAAAGGAGAGAACATCATGGAAACTTAGAGAACGAGGTGGAAAATCGGGGGAGTTGGTAACCTGCCCGAGGAGGTGCGGATCGAGAAGCGAAGTTAATAATAGTATGACGCGATATAAATAGAACTGAGCTGAGATAAGACAAGAGCGAGGAAGATAAGATGTCCGAGATAAGATAAGATAACAAAAAATGAAATGGGTATACAAAGTCATAACACCACCCCCTCTTCTAAGTCCGACATTGTCCCTAATGTCTAACTACGTCTGCTCATTTCCCCAGCCATAGTCAGGTCTGGGAGGTTGGAATGGGTTGGGCGAAGGAGGTGGAGGGATGTCCAGTGTATCAGATGGGTTGGGGTCAAAGACAAAGGGGGGCGAGGGTGTACCAGAGGTTTTGGGGGAGGCGTTTTTAGGGGGGTCAGCGCTCAGGGCGAGATTATTGATGAGTTCGAGGAGGGTGGTCATGCTGGTTGTGACAGGTGGAGGTGGGGGTGGGTTCTACTCGAATCTGTCAGCAGTCTCGAAGTTCTTGTAGTCGGGGGTATTACCGTGAGTAGAGGGGTGACTGGGGTTGTTAAGGTCTCGGAGTTGTTCGAGGCGTTCACGAAGGCAGTCAAGGGGGTCCCACCTGGTAGATGGAGTCAGTGATGGGGTTCGCTGAGTGGCATTTAGGGCAGGCGAGAGGGAGTGGGTTTCAACGAGGATAGGGGTGTGTGGACGAGGTGGTGAGGTGGGGAAATTGGGTGTTCCTGGTGAAGGCGCTGGTGGAGGAGTGGGTGCAGTCTGCCAGGGACGTAGGATGTCCTCCTCATTATATAGGTTGCTGAGGTGGTATCCCACGTTTCCCTCCGGATCGATGTGAAAATGGATCTCGTGTACTGCGATCGGTTGATACGTGGCGCGGGTGGTGCTGATTACTAATTGGAGTAATCGGCCATGGATGTGGATGAGGGCTCCGCGGGTGTAGGTGCAAAGGATGATGAGGAGGTGGACTCCTTCCATCAATACGAGGACGAGACGACAGATGAACTTGAGGATGGTGTCGATCTCGCAGGGTGGCATGTTGCATTTGGCAGGATGAGGGTGGTCGACTGGATGGTTGGTGGTGCTGCTGGAGTATTCTCTGGGGAATGGATTTTTCCAGTCTAGCCAGGTGTGCCTTTATTCGTTCCAGGTCTGGACATTTTGACATGTATTCTGGAAGGTCTGGGAGGCTTTCCATGGTGGCACGTCTAGCAGCGATGTCTATCCAGAGCCAGGTCCATTCTTCTTCAGGTATTTTGAGTAACGCGAAGGCCAGCTTGACTGGTTTGGGGGAATTTGGATGTTTCTGATGGAATGCCTCTACTAATTCCGAGGAGTTGCAGAGGTTTTTCATATCTTCCCATGGATTTTCTGAGTCTGGGTATCCTTTCCATCATACCAGATATTTGACGGCCTTCTTCCCTTTTCCGGCGTATTTTGATTTGACGACTTCTTCTACTTCGAATTCTTCTTCTCCAGCGATCAAGTCAGGTACGGGTTGTGGGTAGTTTAAGCTGTGTTCGGTGGTTTCTTTGTAGGGGGTTAGTAGCCCTGCGTGGAAGACTGGGTGTATTTTCCAGGTCCTGGGTAGTTTGAGACGGTAGGTTCCTGATCCAATTATGGTTTCTATTTCGAAGGGGCCGTGCCGTTTGGGGGAGAGTTTGGCACTGGGATATTCCGTTTTGACGTTTTTTCCTTCTAGCCAAACTGAATCTCTGACCTTGAAGTTGGGTCCTTTCGTTCCGTACTTGTCGTGTTGGTTCTTCATTGCTTCGGCTTCTTCCCTTGACTTCTTGAGTTCTTCCAATCGTTGTTCGGCTGCTGGGACATTGGGCGTGGGTCTAAACGATGGTTTTACTTTTGCTTGGTATCTGTGCATGAGTTTGAAGGGTGTTTTCTTGGTTGCAGAGTGTATGCGCGTATTGTGGAACAGTTTGGCAGCGAATAGGAGCGAGGGCCAGTTGTTTTGGGCTCGGTTACAATATGCTCAGAGAAATATTTCCAATTCCTGGTTGACTCTCTCTGTGGCTCCGTCGGTTTCTGGATGGTATCCCGTGCTTAGGGCTGATTTGATGTCTAGTCAGTTGAATATGGTGCAGAGTACTTGGGATGTGAATTGGGGTCCTCAGTCTGATATCATTTTGTCTGGCAATCCATACCATCTGAAGGCGCCTTTGATGAGAATCTCTGCTGTTCCATCGGCATCTATGGTTTTGTTGCAGGGCGTAAATATCACTGTCTTGGTAAAACAGTTGGTGAGGACGTGGATGGTGTCGAAACCGTCTACTTCTGGGATGCCTGTGATGAAATCTTGTGTCACGATCTTGAAAGGTCGTGTGGGGATTTCCGTTGGGTGTAGTGGTTCTTGCGTTGGATTGTTGTTTGGTTTGATGGATTGGCACGTTGCGCATCCTTCGACGTATTTCTTGACGAATATTGACATACCAGGCCACCAGTAATCTCGTTGTACAATTTCCAGGGTTTTGTATCTTCCCAGATGTCCCATCAGGGTGGGGTCGTGGCACGATTTTACGACTTTTCGTCATAGG
Organism: Jaapia argillacea MUCL 33604; assembly: GCA_000697665.1. Taxonomy (NCBI): domain Eukaryota; kingdom Fungi; phylum Basidiomycota; class Agaricomycetes; order Jaapiales; family Jaapiaceae; genus Jaapia; species Jaapia argillacea. The sequence goes on from KL197715.1 coordinate 1,209,717, forward strand.
TCCGTGTTTCTGGGGACGTATATCTTCCCTTGGTAGAGGATCAATCCGTCTTCTAGGTTCCATTCTTCTAATCCTTTAGTGAGCGATCGTGGTCCTTGTGTGTGGATGGAGTCTAGTGCGGCTGCTACCGATTCGTCCAACTCGTTGTTTCTTTTGATTTCCTTCCTTAGGTCTAAGTCTCCCATTATTTGTACTTGTTCCTTGGGGTTTGCCATTATTATGTTTCGTATTGCTAGTCGAATGCGTCATGCAACGATGGGGGAGTGTGTTGAGGCAGTCCCCCTTCTGGTGATGTTGATTCGTTTGGCGAAAAGTTGGGGGGTAAGTAGGATTCTATCCTGATTGTTGGTATCCACCCCCTCCTTATGGTCTTGTTGTCTCGAAAGACCATCGGATTTGTTAGATTTTCCTGGTTTATGCACTAATTTGAGATCGAAGCGTGTAAGGAATTGGGCCCATTGTGCTTGGTGGCGACTCAGCTTCTGGGCGCTCCAAAAGTATTCCAAATTTTGTGGTCCGTATAGATCTTAATCTGGTGGGTGCATCCTTCCAAGTAATGTCGCCATGCTTCTAATGCGCGTATGATCGCGAGTAGTTCCTTGTTGTAGATGTCGTAATTTCGTTCTGCTTCTGATAGTGACTTTGACAGGTATGCCACAGGGTGCCATTTCCCGTCACCTTCCAGCTGGGTCAGGACGGCGCCCGTGGCATAATTGGATGCATTGCATTCGATTTGGAACAGTTTTGTTGTGTCTGGAGTTACCAGTGTTGGGGATGATGTGAAGGACATTTTTAGTTTGTCGAAGGCATCTTGGCATCCAATGGTCCATTCCCATTCATGTTCTTTTCTGGTTAGTTCGAATAGGGGTTTGGCGATCTTTGAGAAGTTGCGGATGAATTGTCGGTAGAAATTGCAGAATCCCAAGAAGGACTGAACTTCCTTGACTTTCTTGGGTTCCAGCCATTCCATAATCCTGGCGACTTTAATTGGATCCATTTCTACCAGATTATGCAAGACCACTAGTCTGAGGTACTCGATTTTGGGTACTTCGAACGTGCATTTTTCCGGTTTTAGGAATAGGTCGTTCTCCTCCAGGATTCTCATTACTCGGTGGAGTATTCTGCGGTGTTCCGTCATGTCTTGCGTGAATATCAGGATGTCATCTAGGTAGACGATGACGTGTCCTTCATCGATTAATTCCTTGAATAGTTCGTTCATCATTGTCTGAAAGGTTGCTGGCGAATTGGTGAGTCCGAAGAACATTACTCGTGGTTTGTACAATCCGCGATTGGTCTTGAAGGCTGCCTTCCACTCGTCTCCCTCCTTGATTCATACGTTGTTATACCCCCATCTAGATCCAGTTTTGAGTAGATCTTGGCCCCTTTTAGTTTGTCGATGAGTTCAGAGATGAGTGGTATCGGGTAGGTGTTCTTGATGGTCATTGAATTCAAGTATCGATAATCCTGTGTTGGTCGGAGCTTTCTGTCCTTCTTCTTTACAAAGAAGAAGGGGGAGGATAATTGGGATTTCGACGGTTGGATGTACTTCTTCTCCAATTGCTCTTCTAGGAAGGCATCGAGTTCCTTCTGTTCGGTTGGTGACAGGGGGTACGTTTTGCAGTTGATGGGTTTCCATCCTTCTTTTAGTTCTATAGCGTGATCCCATGGACATTTTATTGGGAAGCGTTCTGATGCCTTTTTCTCGAAGACCTTCTTGTATTTCCAGTATTCCATTGGTACCATCTCTTCTAGAGTTTTTTCTTTTTGCCCCTGGGCAGCTCTCTCTGCTAGTTCGATGGATTTGTTTCTGTGGGCCCTTGCCACAATGATAGTGGAGTGTTTGTCTTCTTCCCAGTCTTTGTCGTCTTTGGGTAATGGGTCTCCCATCAGGGCCTGGTGTACTTTGATTCCTTGGTAAGTCCATGGTCGTATTTCCTGATCTGGATCTGTAGTCTCGTCTTTGGTCCATAATTTGATCGGAAGTTTTCCTATTTTCCATGAGTTACGTTTCTTGTCTTTGCTTCCTTTGATCTCGACGGGTTCTGTTTCGTGATTCAGATCTTTCGGAGCTGGTTTGGCTTGTGCGGTGATAGGCCCTTCTTGAATCTGGCATGTGTTGGGGCAGCGGCTGAGATTAATCATGTAGGATTGCCAATCTATCTTGGGGTTGTGTTCTAGTAACCAGTCGCTTCCTAGGATGACGTTTTCTTTCCCTATATTCGTTATGTAGAATCAATTGTTTTCCGTGTGGGTTCCTTCTTCTTGTCTGTGAATTCGGACTCCTAGTTCGACGTAGTAGCGGATTTCTCCATTTGCGTTTTCAGAATCGTTGATGTTGTGAACTGGGATTCAGGTTGGTAACTTCTGAAGGTTTATTTGTTTTTTGACAGCGTACTCATAGCTGATTAAGTTCCTGGTGGCCCTGCTGTCGATCAGGGCTTCGGTGGTGGCGGTTTGATTCTTTCCGATGAGTTCGATCTGGATACGTAGGGACAGGGTCCCCGAATTCTTTAGAGTGGAAATAGATAGTAGTTTGGGGGTATCCAAGACTTGGTATCAATTAAATGAATCTCGTTTAACCTTCTCATTTGCCACAGGCGGAAGGTGGTTTAAAAACCCAATTTAGCAAACTCTTCTTTCACTGTTTGTACCACTTCCCATCTGTTATCCTCCACCGTGTCTTGTAAGAGATTCCTGATCTCTTTTCCCACATCCCTTGGTTCTTCTTCCTTTTCTTCCCCTACTTCAACAACTCTTGCTTGGAAGTGCCTTTTGAAGGGTTTCTTTTGTTTGTCCGGGCAGTCGTGGGAGAAGTGTCCAGGCTTCCTGCAGTAGAAACATGCATTAGTGTCCCTTAACTTCTTGCGTTCTTGATCGTCTAGTCGTCTAAACTGTCCAGTGCGTCGATTCCTTCCAAAGCGGGCAGCATCTATGTCCATGGGGACGCCTTCCAATTGGTAGGGGCATTGATAGTGGGGGGTGGGGTCATCAGGGTATATAGGTTTGGCCAATCGGAATCTCCAGGATTTTTCGGCTGCAGCTTGTTGTCGTAAGAGGTCTTCCTGAATAGTGGTGGTTTTGAAATTGGCGTAGTTAGAAGGCGGAGTGGGGAGATGAATGATGGTGTGAAGGATATCCCAATTGAGTCCCTTTTTGAAGTATTCAAGTAGGGCCGCGTCGTTAAACTCAGTGTAGTGGGCTAGGTCCTCAAATTTGGCGACGTAGTCATCAACGGAGGATCTACCTTGTTGTAAATTCTGAATCTGCATCCTTGCGGTTCCTCCTTTGTCTAACTCTTTGAACGCGTCTTTGACGCGAGTGATAAATTCGTTCCAGGAATCTTTGCTTCCGTCTGCCTTGGTATAGGGGCTGGTGGGTTTTTCATAATCTTCGATATATTTCATTGCCCAAGAACCGGCGGTACCTTCCTTCATGAAGGAGAGGGTGTAGGCGATTTTGGCCAATTCATTTTTGAAGTCGTCTGGATTGGCTCTGATGTTAAGTTTAACTTCTTGAACGAATTTGTCAGTCCGTCGGTGATCGCCAGTGAAGACTGATAGTGGGGCGAGTTTGGGTCCCTTGTTGGTAGCGCCAGACATGACGTTGACAGGGGGTCCGGGTGGTGGCGGTGGTGGAGGAGGTGGAGGTGGTGGTGGAACAGAAGGGATCTGGGGTTGGGGATTTGGGGGATATATGGGGTAATTAGGTGGGTCGGGGGGAGGTGCGTTGTAGTTGGGGGCTGTTTCTTCAGAATAGGTTTGTTGGGTAGGAGGGTCCTGTGTTGGGGAATGTGAACCCTCGGGTTCCTCAGTGATCAGGGTGTTGGTGGGTTGAGTTTCCACTTCTTCCTCGGTGGTTGAGTGGTCATCGTCTGATGTTTCTGGGGCTTGGTAAGATGCTCTAGAAGCAGTTCTAGACACAGCCTCTCGTAATTCCTGTAGTCCTCGATTGCTGCCAACAGATTGTCTGCTGGGTTGTCACGATGGTGGTCTGGGTCGAGGGGTTCCTCCTCTGGAGACTCTTTGATAGGGGTTAGACCACAGGGGTGAAGTGGATGATGATGCGACGAGTGGGGCCAGGGAGGCGATCAGGGGTGATACTGGGCTGGTCGGGGTTTGGACGACTGTGGGAGGGTTTGGTAATAGTTCTGGGTGTACTTGAAGGTATTCATCGAGGGAGGGAAGGTTGGGGTTAAAGGGGAACTTGGTGGGTGTTTCGAAGAGGTTGAACTTGCCGTTTTTGTCAAGGACGAAGGGTTGTCAGTTGTAGTAGAAGAGACTGGTGGTTTGGTCAAAACAGATTTTCGATTTGACGTTGTTGGTGTATCTGCCGTATTTGAGTTCCGCAAAGGTAGGTGCGTGTGTTTTTTCTGGAAGGTGGTGTCGATTGTACTGGGAGATGAAATTGGGATCAATTTTGGCGAGTGTGTGAAGGCAGAGGGACTAATTCGATGTGTTGCTGGTGGAGTAGTTCCACTTCTTCCACTTGTCGACGTATTCTTTTGATGATGTTATTGATTCATGCGTGGAGGGCAACGAGGTCGTTGGAAACAATGTTGAGTTGGTGGTATAGTTGATCGAGTTCTTGGGTAACGAGCAGGAACACACTTAGAAAGGTGTTGATGTGGATCCTGACTTCTGCCAGCTCTGGGATCTGCTGATGGCCTGAAGTAGGGTTAAGATACATGCGAGTTTGGAGTGTTTTCGGACTCGTCATTTCTTGGGGGCTGGTGCATGGTATTGGGTGGCAACGGGGGATAGTGCTGTGGGGGTTTCTAGTTGCGGTCTATCGATGGGGTAAAGGGCGTGTGTGGTTCGTCGTTTGACGAATACAAGCTGTTTATTGTCGGAACGTTGTACTAGGAACAGGGGTTGAATGTCAATGGTGTTGACGATGTTAGGGCGGGGTTCGTTGGTTATGACAACGTGGTATGGTTCCAGGGTGGAGGGGATCGCAGATCCTGACTGCATCGGTGTCATAGGGTGAGTGGGGTGTAGAAAGCTTGTCCAAGTGTTACGAGCGTCTTAGCGTTTAGCGAAGACAGTGAGTAAGGCTTGTAAGTCTTTTGGGTACTTCGCTTACTGAGTACTCAGGCTACAACGAGTTGAGGCTGTAGAGGATGACGAATGAGAGCAAACCAGTTGAAGGGTACAGGCTAAGATGCTGTATTGTTCAAGTGGACAAGCTTAAGGAATACAGGAGGATGAGGGTGCCTTATATACTAGAGTCAGAGAGACAGAATGTGGTAGAAAGGTATAGAAGGGACTAAGAATAGTGCTTAAGGAAAAGGAGAGAACATCATGGAAACTTAGAGAACAAGGTGGAAAATCGGGGGAGTCAGTAACCTGCCTGAGGAGGTGCAGATTGAGAAGCGAAGTTAATAATAGTATGATGTGATATAAATAGAACTGAGCCGAGATAAGACAAGAGCGAGGAAGATAAGATGTCTGAGATAAGATAAGATAACAAAAAATGAAACAGGTATACGAAGTCATAACACTCGCTACCTGAGCCGTGTTGGCTAATTCAGAACCTTAGAGGGTGTGGACTCAGCAAAGTGGAGGTCTGTTCACCCAAAGTTAGACCATCATAATCCTCGTGTTGGGAATGAGATATCATTTCATTGCCTGTCTCTTGATGCGTGAAGCTTGCATCGTGGCCAGCACGATGGAGGCAGAGTTGTTTGTCCTATGTCAAATTGGGTAGGCAGATTTAGCGCGCGCACGATACGTAATGCATGGCCATTGCACCAACTTAGAGTTGGAGACTTACCAGAACTATCGTTTGAAGCTTTCACTGCAGACGGGGGTTGATAAAGGGCTATGCCATATCACTCCCATATCAATTCCCTGATGTAACATATTCAAGGTCCCATTGGAGACCGTTGTAGCCAAATCCGTAGTTAAATTTTGTGATTTCGTACAGGTCCCTGCCATATCTGTAAGACAAAAATTTAAATAAGTTGAAAACTATGTCGTTTGACTGCAGGGTCGGCCTGTACTGATGGACAAAAGGTAAAATACAGGAGGGCATACAGCCAGGCTACATCTTTTAGAAATGTCCCATCACCTTACGCGGAAGCATTTTTTGTACATGTTGGGTCACCATATTCGGGTTTTGTTGTAAGAAAAACATGGGGAACTACTTAAAATACAGCTTGTAAATACGACTGTCAGCCATAATAACATGCCAAATTTTGAAAATGACTACGTGACATATGCTTGGGATGAGTCAGGTGGGATTATATGTCACATGGACATTTCCATAATATGGTGCATGATTATGTCAGATGGTCGTATTCATAAGCTGTATTTTAAGTAGTTCCCCATGTTTTTCTTACGACAAAACCCGAATATGGTGACCCAACATGTACAAAAAATGCTTCTGCGTAAGGTGATGGGACATTTCTAAAAGATGTAGCCCGGCTGTATGCCCTCCTGTATTTTACCTTTTGTCCATCAGTACAGGCCAACCCCACAGTCAAATGACATAGTTTTTGACTTATTTAAATTTTTGTCTTACAGATATGGCAGGGACCTGTACGAAATCACAAAATTTAACTACAGATTTGGCTATGACGGTCTCCCAATGGGACCCTGAATATGTTACATCAGGGAATTGATATGGGAGCAATATGGCGTGGCCCTTTATTGACCCCTGTCTGCAGTATTTGAGGCATTCATGTTCGAGTTTGAGTGCGATCCTCCAGATCAATAAGGCTCTGTTGTTAATGACTGTGCCAATAGAAGAGTGAATGAGACCTAACGACTCACAGATCGATGGCCAGGATTCAATTCAATCCTGCGGCAGCCACGAGCCATAACCACAGTTTCCGGATAATGCTATTGGGAAAACCCAGTTGCTGCTGAAAACCCGAGAAACCGCTAAGTTGATGAAACCTGACGAAAGTCAGGGAGGGTTGTTGATCCCCGAGTCCAGGGATTTCAGACAGCGTCAAGCCCAAGGGTGCCTTGGTTCTAGTTGGCGAAGATTGATGCCAGGATTTCCTGAGAAGCGCCAACCACATGAGCTCGATCACAACGACGCAAACATCAGTGAGCACAGTGGCAAAGTAGGTGTGCTCATTGTCATCGATGACAGCAGCAGTTTCTTTGCTGAAAGTTGATAAATCAGAAATCTGATTCACTATTTGATAACTAAATGCACACATATGTCACTTTATCACTAGTGTACAATTTTTTTAAGTCAATTTGTCTTTGATTTTTAATGTCGTTGATAACGACGAGCATGCCTACTTTGCTGCTGTGCTCACTGACGTTCACGTTGTTGTGATCGAGCTCATGTGGTTGGCGCTTCTCGGGAAATCCTGGCATCAATCTTCGCCAACTAGAACCAAGGCACCCTCAGGCTTGACACTGTCCGAAATCCCTGGACTCAGGGATCAACAACCCTCCCTGACTTTCATCAGGTTTCGTCAACTTAGTGGTTTCTCGGGTTTTCAGCAACAACTGGGGTTTCCCAATAGCATTATCTGCAGTTTTCATAACCGATACTCAACTTACTGAAATAAGGTTTTGATGTTCATGGTACAAGACACAGGCTCATGTATTATGTCTGGAGGTCTGGCAAAAAATTCAAGTTTTTCAAGTTGAGAGTGGGATTTGAACTCTCAACATCAGATAATGCTATTGAGAAACCCCCCTTTCTGCTGAAAACCCGGGTTTAGTGAGAAACCATCAAGTTGACAAAAGCTGGCGAAAGTTAGGGAGGGTTGTTGATCCCTGAGTCCAGGGATTTTCGGGTGGCATCAAGCCCGAGGGTGCCTGGTACTAGCTGAGGAAGATTGATATCAGGATTGGCTGAGAAGTGCCATCGGTGTGAGCTTGATGGTAACGTCCCAAATGTTGGTTGGTGTGGTGGTGAAATAGTCACGCCCGTCGTTGTAGACAGCGGTGGTGACTTATTTGCCGAAAATCGAGAAATTGGAAAAAAAAATCCTGAAATGCCATAAATAAAATGACTCATATGTCAATTTATCACTCATTGTATAATTGTTGAATGAATTTGTTCAATTTTCGATGTTATTGACAATGACAAGCGCGACCATTTTACCATTGCACCAGCAGGTGTTCACACTGTTCCCACCAGGTTTGTGTGGTTGGCGCTTCTCAGCCAATCCCGCCATCAATCTTCCTCAGTTAGAACCAGGCACCCTTAGGCTTGATGCTGCCTGAAAATCCCTGGACTTGGGGATCAACAACCCTCCCTAACTTTCGCCAGCTTTTGTCAACTTGACGGTTTCTCGCTAAACCTGGGTTTTCAGCAGAAAGGGGGGTTTCCCAATAGCATTATCCCTCAACATCATGAGGACTTCATGGTTGAAAACTCGAACACAGGCATAACCCATTCAGCCATTCTGACTTATTTGAGTCAGCCCTCTGTGTTATAGGATGTGAATTGACTCCACATGACCACTCCCAACTCCTCCACCCCAATATCCCCTCTTCCTCAGTTATGTATATCTCAGATTTTATCATAGCTCACCCATCCTGAATAGAACCCCCTATTTCTATCCACCTTTTGTGTGAAATTAGACTCCATTTCTCCACCCTCCTCACTTTTCCCTCTCCACCTCAGAATCTCCCTCTTCCCCCTTCTCTGAAATATTATATTCCTGTCTCCTCTAGTCCATATTCTACAATAGTTAACCTTCCCAGATTTTGCCTACCCTTTTTCCTACCCTTCAATCTCCCTCTCTCTGTCTACCTGAACCTCTCTCCCATACCCTCTTCCATCTCTCCTCCATCCCTCATTTCTGTTACGACTTTGCGTGTCCGTTTCATTTTTTGTTATCTTATCTTATCTTGGACATCTTATCTCATCTTATCGCGTTCTCTCTTGGACCCGTTCTATTTATACCCCATTGTACTATTATTAACTCGACCATTCCATTTATACCCCATTTGGCAGGCTACCGATTCTATGGACGTTCCACCTCCTTCCCTACCTTTCCATTATGTTCTCTTACATTCCCTGGACACTATTATTAGCACCTTCGATACCATTCTACTACGTTCTCCCTTCCTGGCCCTAGTATATAAGGCGCCCTCGCCCTCCTGTACCCCTTAAGCTTGTCCACTTGAACAATACAGCATCTTAGCCTGTACCCTTCAACTGGTTCACTCTCGTTCGTCATCCTCTACAGCCTCAACTCGTTGTAGCCTGAGTACTCGGTAAGCAAAGTATCCAAAGGACTTACGAGTCTGACTCGCTACCTTTGCTAACGCTAAGGCGCTCGTAACACTTGGACAAGCTTTCTACACCCTACTCACCCTACAACACCAACACAGTCAGGATCTGCGACCTTCCCCACCCTGGAACCATATCGCGTTGTCATAACCAACGAACCCCGCCCCAGCATCATCGACACCATCGACATTTGACCCCTGTTCCTAGTACAACACTCCAACAATAAACAGCTTGCATTCGTCAAGCGACGAGCCACACACACCCTTTACCCTGTCGGTAGACCACAACTAGAAACCCCTGCAGCATTATCCCCCGTTGCCACCCAAAACTATGCACCACCCTCCGAGAAACGACGAGTCAGAAAACACTCCAAGCTCGCACATATCTTAGCCATACTTCAGGCCATTAACGGATCACAAAACTGGCAGAAGTCAGGATCCACATCGACGCCTTTCTAAACGTGTTTTTGCTTGTCACCCAAGAACTCGATCAATTATACCACCAACTCAACGTCGTTTCCAACGACCTGATTGCCCTCCGCGCACGAATCAATAACATCATCGAAAGAATATGTCGACAAGCAGAAGAAGTGGAACTACTCTGTCGACAACACATCGAATTGGTCCCTCCGCCTTCACACATGCGTCAAAATTGATCCCAACTTCGCCTCCCAGTACGATCGACACCACCTTCCAAAAGGTATGCACGCACCTACCTTTGCGGAACTCAAATATGGCAGATACACCAACAACGTCAAATCGAAAATCTGTTTCGACCAGACCACCAGTCTCTTCTACTACAACCGACAACCCTTCGTCCTTGACGAAAACGGCAAATTCAACCTCTTCAAGACACCTACCAAATTCCCCTTTAACCCCGACCTCCCCTCCCTCAACGAATACCTTCGGATACACCCAGAATTATTACCAAACCCCCCCCACAGTCACTCAAACCCCAACCAGCCCAGTATCACCTCCGATCGCCTCCCCCACCCCGCTTGTTGTGTCATCATCCACTCAACCCCCGTGGTATAACCCCTATCAAAGAGTCTCCGGAGGAGGAACCCCTCGACCCAAACCCCCATTGCGGCAACCAAGCAGACAATCTGTTGGCAGCAATCGAGGGCTACAAGAATTACGAGAAGCTGTGTCTAGAACTGCTTCTAGAACATCTTATCGAGCCCCAGAAGCATCAGACGACGACCACCCCACCACTGAAGAAGAAGCAGAAACTCGACCCGCCAACACCCCCATCACCGAAGAACCCGAGGATTCACACTCCCCAACACAGAACCCTCCTACCCAGCAAACCGATCCTGAAGAAGCAGCTCCCATCCACAACGCACCTGCCCCCGACCCACCTAGCTACCCCGTATACACCCCAAATCCCCAACCCCAGATCTCTTCTGTTCCACCACCACATCCACCACCTCCACCACCCCCACCCAGACCCCCCGCTATCAACGTCATGTCTGGCACTAACAGCAAGGGACCCAAACTCGCCCCGCCATTGGTCTTCACCAGCAATCGCCGACAAACTGATAAATTCGTTCAAGAAGTTAAACTTAACATCGGAGCCAATCCAGACGACTTTAAAAACGAATGGGCTAAGATCACCTACACCCTCTCCTTCATGAAGGAAGGCACCGCTGGGTCCTGGGCAATGAAATATATCGAAGATTACGAAAAACCCGCCGGCCCCTATACCAAAGCAGACGGAAGCAAGGACTCGTGGGATGAATTTATCACTCGCGTCAAGGACGTGTTCAAGGAGCTAGACAAAGGAGGAACCGCAAGGATGCAGATTCAGAATTTACAACAACGAAGATCCTCCGTCGACGACTATGTCGCCAAATTCGAGGACTTGGCCCGCTACACCAAGTTTAACGACGCCGCCCTACTCAAGTACTTCAAGAAAGGGCTCAATTGGGACATCCTATGTGCTATCATCCACCTTCCTACCCCGCCATCTAACTACACCAACTTCAAAGCCGCCGCCATTCAGGAAGACCTTCTCCGACAACAAGCCGCAGCCGAGAAATCCTGGAGATTTCGATTGGCCAAACCTATATACCCCAACGACCCCACTCCCTGCTACCAACGCCCCTACCAATCGGAAGGCATCCCCATGGACATAGACGCCGCCCGCTTCGGAAGGAACCGATGCACCGGACAGTTTAGACGACTGGACAATCAAGAACACAAGAAGTTAAGAGACACTAATGCATGCTTCTACTGCAGAAAGCCCAGACACTTCTCGTGGGACTGCCCAGACAAACGAAGGAAACCCTTCAAAAAGCGTTTCCACGCAAGAGTCGTTGAAGTAGGAGAAGAAAAGGAAGAGGAACCAAGGGACGTGGGAAAGGAGATCAGGAGTCTCCTACAAGACACAGCAGAGGATAACAGATGGGAAGTGGTACAGACAGTGAAAGAAGAGTTTGCTAAATTGGGTTTTTAAATCACCTTCCGCCTGTGGTGAACGAGAAGGTTAAACGAGATTCCTTTAATCGATACCAAGTCTTGGATACCCCTGAATCGTTATCTATTTCTACCTTAAAGAATTCAGGAACACCGTCCTTACGTATCCAAATCAAACTTATTGGAAGGAATCGAACCGCCACCACTGAAGCCCTAGTCGACAGTGGGGCCACCAGAAATTTAATCAGTTATGAATACGCCGTCAAGAAACAAATGAACCTCCAGAAACTACCAACCCAAATCCCTGTCCATAACGTCGATGACTCAGAAAACGCGAACAGAGAGATTCGCTACTACGTCAAATTAGGAGTCCGAATTCATGGGCAGGAAGAAGGAACCCATACGGAAAACAACTGATTCTATGTCACCAACATAGGAAAAGAGTACGTCATTCTTGGAAGCGATTGGTTACTGGAGCACAACCCCAAAATAGACTGGCAAACTTACACGCTCAATCTCAGTCGATGCCCAGACACGTGCCAGATTCAACAAGGACCCATCTCTGCACGAGCCAAACCAGTCCCAAAAGTCCAAACCCACAACACAGAACCTATCATAATCAAGAAAGCCAGAACCAAGATATGGAAGCCCAAGAAGCGAGGAATACTCCCCTCAGAATTGTGAACTGCAGACGAAACCACGAATCCAGATCAGGAAATACGACCCTGGACGTATCAAGGCATCAAGGTACACCGCGCCCTGATGGGAAATCCACTACCTGAAGATGACGAAGAACCTAATGAAAGCGAGCATCCTATCGTCATTACAGCAAGGGCACACAGGAATAAATCCATCGAACTAGCGGAAAAAGCCGCCCAGGGGCAAAGGGAGAAGACATTGGAAGACATGGTACCGAGGGAATATTGGAGATACAAGAGTCTTCGAAAAGAAGGCATCGGAATGCTTCCCGATAAAACGCCCCTGGGACCACGCAATAGAATTAAAAGAAGGATGGAAGCCAATCAACTGTAAAACCTACCCCCTATCCCCTACAGAACAAAAGGAACTCAACGCCTTCCTGGAGGAACAACTAGAAAAGAAGTACATCAGACCGTCGAAGTCTCAACTATCATCACCATTCTTCTTCATAAAAAAGAAGGACGGTAAACTTCGCCCAACACAGGACTACCGGTATCTCAATTTGATGACGGTCAAAAACACCTACCCGATACCCCTCATTTTGGAACTTATTGACAAACTGAAAGGAGCCAAGATCTACTCCAAGTTGGACCTACGATGGGGATATAATAACGTGAGGATCAAAGAAGGGGATGAATGGAAAGCAGCCTTCAAAACCAACCAAGGACTGTACGAACCACGAGTTATGTTCTTCGGATTGACCAACTCACCAGCAACCTTCCAAACAATGATGAACGAACTGTTCAAGGATCTAATCGACGAAGGACATGTCATAGTATATTTGGACGACATCCTCATCTTCACCTGGGACATAACAAAACATCGACAGGTACTCCATCAAGTAATGAAGATTCTAGAAGAAAACAACCTCTTCCTGAAACCAGAAAAATGCATGTTTGAAGTCCCCAAAATCGAATATCTAGGACTGATGGTCTCCCACAACCTGGTGGAAATGGACCCAGTCAAAGTCGCCAGGATTATGGAATGGCCCGAACCCAAAAGAGTCAAAGAAGTTCAGTCCTTCCTGGGGTTTTGCAACTTCTACAGGCAATTCATTCGCGACTTCTCAAAAATAGCCAAACCGCTATTCAAGTTGACACAAAAGGAGCACGAATGGGATTGGACCACCAGGTGCCAGGAAGCATTTGACAGACTCAAAGCAGCCTTCACATCGTCCCCAACACTGGTAACACCGGATACCACGAAACCATTTCAGATCGAATGCAATGCATCTGACTACGCAACCGGCGCCGTCCTCACACAGTTGGAAGACGATGGGAAGTGGCACCCGGTAGCATATTTATCGAAATCCCTATCGGACGCAGAATGAAATTACGACATCTATGACAAGGAACTACTCGCGATCATTCGCTGCTTGGAAGCATGGTGACACTATCTAGAAGGATGTACCCACCAAATCAAGATCTACACCGACCACAAGAATCTGGAGTACTTCTGAAGCGCCCAGAAACTAAGCCGACGACAGGCAAGATGGGCCCAGTTCCTAATGCAGTTCGACTTCAAACTAATACACAAACCGGGGAAAGCAAACAAGTCTGACAGTCTTTCGAGACGACAAGACCATAAGGAAGGGGTGGATACCGACAATCAGGACAGAATACTATTAGGACTGCAACTTTTCACTAAGCAGATCAATATCACAGGATGAGGAACTGCTTTGACACACTCCCCCATCATTGCACGACAAATTCGACTAGCAGTACAAAGTGCAATAACGACAAACCCCAAAGAGCACGTACAGATAATAGGAGATTTGAATCTGAAAGAAGAAATCAAGAAGAATAACAAACTGGACAATTCAGTGGCAATGGCACTAGGCTCCATTCACACACAAGGACCACAATCCCTTCCCAAAGGACTAGAAGAATGGAACCTAGAAGATGGATTAATACTTTACTGAGGAAAGATATACGTACCAAAAGACACAGACCTGTGAAGAAAGGTCCTAAAATCATGCCATGACCCCACCCTAATGGGACATCCCAGGAGATATAAAACCCTTGAGATCGTACAACGAGACTATTGGTGGCCCAGTATGTCGATATTTGTCAAAAACTACGTCGAAGGATGTGCAACATGCCAATCCATCAAACCAAACAACAACCCGACACAAGAACCACTACACCCAACAGAAATCCCAACACGACCCTTTGAGATTGTAACTCAAGATTTTATTATGGGTATCCTGGAAGTAGACGGCTTCGATGCCATCCACGTCCTCACCGACCGATTCACCAAAACCGTAATCTTCACACCCTGCAGCAAGACCATAGACACCGATGGGACAGCAGAGATCCTCATCAAAGGGGCCTTCAGACAATATGGATTACCAGACAAAGTGATATCAGATAGAGGACCCCAATTCACATCCCAAGTCCTTCGCGCCATATTTAACCAACTCAACATTAAATCAGCCCTAAGCACGGGATACCACCCAGAAACCAATGGAGCCACGGAAAGAGTCAACCAGGAATTGGAAATATTCCTCCAGGCATATTGTAACCAAGCTCAAAACAATTGGCCCTCGCTCCTATTCGCCACCGAACTATCCCACAATACATGCATACACTCCGCAACCAAGAAAACACCCTTCAAACTCATGCACGGATACCAAGCAAAGGTAAAACCATCGTTTAGACCCACGCCCAACATCTCAGCAGCTGAACAACAGCTGGAAGAACTCAAGAAGTCGAGAGAAGAAGCTGAAGCATGCCTTAAATTGGCAGCCGAAGCAATGAAGAACCAACACGACAAGTACAGAATGAAAGGACCCAACTTCAAGGTTGGAGATTCAGTTTGGCTAGAAGGAAAAAACGTCAAAACAGAATATCCCAGTGCCAAACTTTCTCCCAAACGACACAGCCCTTTCGAAATAGAAACCGTAATCGGATCTGGAACCTACCGACTCAAACTACCCAGGACCTGGAAAATACACCCAGTCTTCCATGTGGGACTACTAACTCCCTACAAAGAAACTACCAAACACGGCTTAAACTACCCCCGACCGGTACCTGACTTGATCACTGGAGAAGAAGAATTCAAAGTGGAGGAAGTCATCAAATCAAAATACGCTGGAAAAGGGAAAAAGGCCGTTAAATATCTGGTACGATGGAAGGGATACCCAGACTCAGAAAACACGTGGGAAGACATGAAAAACCTCCGCAACTCATCAGAGTTAGTAGAGGTGTTCCATCAGAAACATCCAAAATCCCCCAAACCAGTCAAACTGGCCTTCGCATTACTCAAAATACCTGAGGAAGAGTGGACCCGACTCTGGATAGACATCGCAGCTAGACGCGCAGCAATGGAAAGTCTCCTGAATCTTCCAGAATATATGACAAAAAACCCCGACCCCACACGTATAAAGGCCCACCTTGCGAAACTACAAAGATCCATTCCTCAGTAAATACTCCAGCAGCCTAAAACACCCCTCTCGCCTAACAAGCACCCCCAACCTTCTCCATATCACCAAAATGATCACCGCTGCCATCCTCCACACCCTCACCGTCGTCATCACCCCCAGCATCCACCTCCCCTCGCCCCCGACCTTCTACATCACTGCCAATCACAAAGTGATGATGCACGAACACATCGAGTACTGCGAGCACCGGCTCGTGTCTAACATACTCACCCAGGCCAAGTTGGTCAACACCAAGAACTGGATTCTCGAGTGGAAGCGTGACCAATCTGAGGAAATATGGGTGTGCATGGGACACCCTTGCGCCCTCGACTTTTTCGAACTCGACAACCCTGTCCAGAAACAAATCCGCCTGGTGCTCCCTGTTCCCATCATCACCATCAACCAACCCCCCATCCTCGCCCCTCTCGATTACACTGAAACCAACCCATATAGCCTAGGTGCAATCATCCCCCGCCTTCGTTCCAATGGGATGATATACAAAGTCCAGGACATGTTCGGCCTGATCCGTCCTCCGACAAACGCCACCCTGCGCAGCCCATCTTACCACCCCGAGACACCCAACCACTCCCCCCACCCATCCAATTACCAGTCACTCAACGCTATGGACGTTGATTGGGACCATCATGCTGATCACGCATCCCCCCCACCAGTCCCCAGCAACGTCTCATCATCCAACGACTCCCTCCCCTCACTACAGCCTTTACCATCCGATACGTCATCTGAACCAATCAACGACGCCCCACCTCCTCCATCCCCGTCCTCCATGGGCGAATGCCCCTCCAATCGCATCCGCTACTCCACGCTGAGCCTAACCAGCAAATGGAAACCTGAAGGAGGAGAACACAAATGGCCCCCCGCCGGCCTGGCCAACTCAGAGGAAGTCTGGCCCAACCCCGTCGATGCCATCGAACAATGGGGATCCGGCTCCAGGACCTCCTTCCCATCCCCCTCCCCCGTCGATCTCTGGGCCAACTTCCCCCCCCGCTACATCTCCACCGACGATGCGCAATACCACCACAAAACCAAGTGCTGGAATTGTCACAAACAGGGACACCTCGCACATTCGTGCCCTGCCCCTCGCCAGCCTCGTAAGAAGCCATCCACTCCCCATCACTCCCCCCCCACTCATGATGTTCCCAGCCCTATACTCCCGACCCCTCAGCCAATACTCGCGATTTCACCCCTACAACGGCCAACCCCGATCGCAGAACGGGCCATCAACAAGGAACTCCGACACTGTGCCTACGTCAAGGAGAACATACGGAAATACAAGCTCGAACTGGACAGCGCTCGGTGGGCCTGGATCCATTGGTTGGAACAAGGAAAATGTCTCACCATCGCTACAGATCCCACGTCCTCCCCCCTCGCACCACTTTACCCTGACGCCGCTTCATGGCAATGGTTTCTAGACCAACAAGTCTTCGAAACTAACTGGAGTCATGGTAGGATTGGATGGGGATCAGACGAAGGTTTGGGACAAACCTCGGCTTAGAAGAGGGGGTGGTGTTACAACTTTGCATGTCCGTTTCATTTTTTGTTATCTTATCTTATCTCGGACATCTTATCTCATCTTATTGTGTTCTCTCTCAGACCCGTTCTATTTATACCCTGTTGTACTATTATTAACTTGACCATTCCATTTATACCCCATTTGGCAGGCTACCGATTCTATGGATGTTCCACCTCCTTCCCTACCTTTCCATTATGTTCTCTTACATTCCCTGGACACTATTATTAGCGCCTTCGATACCATTCTACTATGTTCTCCCTTCCTGGCCCTAGTATATAAGGCGCCCTCGCCCTCCTGTACCCCTTAAGCTTGTCCACTTGAACAATACAGCATCTTAGCCTGTACCCTTCAACTGGTTCGCTCTCGTTCGTCATCCTCTACAGCCTCAACTCGTTGTAGCCTGAGTACTCAGTAAGCAAAGTATCCAAAGGACTTACGAGTCTGACTCGCTACCTTCGCTAACACTAAGGTGCTCATAACAATTTCCCCCACGTTCTCCATCCTCCTTAGACCTCCCCCTTCCTCTCCTCTCCCTTCCTCCCTCCATCAGTAATCCCAAAACGACTTGATGAGACCTTGAGGATGCTAGCAAGTGCCACAAGTGCGCCAAGCACAACTGGCAACCCCATTTGGCAAGCTGCCACCAAGTTTCAGAGTTTCTCACAAGTACTTGCCTAGCACTCTTAAGCAAACCTTGCATCTGTCAAGTAGACCTAGCCACCTTGCAAGCATCTACCAAGTGCTGTCAATTTGGGCACTAGATACTCTAGATACATTAACTTTACCATTTCATTACATGAGTATCAGATGAGTTTCAAAGATAAACCAGCATGTATTCACGAAAATGACAAGACTAATACATGAAAGATAGACAGGGAAAAATGTGGTACAGTTTAGAACAACTGAAACCTGCATCAGTGAAGACAAACCGATGAAACTACAGTGGCTGCGAAACAAGGGTAGGCAGAAAACAGCTTTCGGTGCAGCTCACAAGCTTCTCAGAGATGGCCCAAGGGAGAACAGAGTTTGTGTGGTGTCTACCTTGGAAACAGACATGGTTGACGAAACAAGGGAGTGCTCCAGGTATCTTGAGGGAAAGGATGCAACTTGACAACATGTCGTAGCTGGGTACCAGTGGGTAGTGAATGGTGGACAGCAGTGCCTACTGATATTGAGGACTTGGTGCAAAAGATGAAGAACATTGAGGAGCTTCGGGCGACGACAGCAGTGATATGACAGTTGACCGAATAATGAAACCCTATTGTTCACAACTGACAGAACACGGCTCTGAGGCAGAAGATTTAAGGCAAGGTCTGAAAGGGGGGGTTTGGTGGTGATTCGAAGTTTGAATGATGTGGGGAGATGGGAGAAGTGCGAAGAGCCAACGAGAAGGTATGATTTCTCCACAAGAGAGTGCTAGGTGCTGCATCCATAATTGTGATAAAGACTATGCTTGGTGGCGGCACTGTAGGAGATACTGCCCAAATCGACTACAGTGACGACCATTACGAGGGTGAGTGAGCTGTGTGTAATGGATCTTGGAGGAGATGCTGGGTTTGCCGTCAAAGCACCATCGAGATGAGCCATGAGCTCCAGTTGGTGGGGTGGCCAAGACATTGACCCTATACTTGTGTTCTTTGGGATATGTAGAGGATTCGAAAACTCGAGCAGCCAGGAAGTGAGGGTGATGCAACCAGGAACAAGATACATGGCAGAATGCAGGTACAGGTGGGTCATGAAAAGCAGAAGGCAGGCAAAAGACAGGGTTTGGAGACATAGCAGAAAGCACAGAAGATCAAATGGGAGCAGTACCACCTGGAATGCAAAGGACAACCAAGAAACACCAGCAGCAACAGTGTGACACAAGCACAACTGTTCAAACTCCGCTGTTGTCGAACTTCAATCTGTTGCGTCTCGACTCTGCACTTGATCATCGTCTGCCACTCCGCTGTGCCCAGCGCCCAGCGCTGACAACACAACCACGTAGCCCTACTGCTTCTCTCCGGAGCGTCACCATTTCTCCAGCTTTTGATTGCTTAGCACGAGATGGAATAAGGACTACAGCACTGACATTGGCTGAACGACAATCCTCAGTTCTCACTACCCTGTCGTCGGCAGGCCATTGGTATAAGCATTATTAGGACTAAGAGTGATTCTCATCAAGCGAATTGTGGCATCAGAGTTGCTGAGCAACACAATAACTGAATGAGGTGAGTCCTGTCATCGATTGGCTGATCACTATTGTCAACTCCAGTTTCGTGTC
This sequence comes from Jaapia argillacea MUCL 33604, assembly GCA_000697665.1. NCBI lineage: Eukaryota > Fungi > Basidiomycota > Agaricomycetes > Jaapiales > Jaapiaceae > Jaapia > Jaapia argillacea. Next base: position 1,229,258 of record KL197715.1, read on the forward strand.
TTCTATACAGCACCCGTGGAGCCTTCCATGGAAACACCTTTATACAGCCCTCAGCCCCCGCGATGACATTGCTTGTTGTATTGCCCTGCTCCGTTGTCACCTCAGTGGTGTCTCGTGGGTACAAACTCCCCTCGTCACTGCTGTCCTGAACCCTTCAATATGCACCTCTGTCAGGTTTGCTTGCCCACATCTTTCCTCATTGATTCAGGCCATGTATATGATGATACTGGTCACTTTCCCTTCTCCCTCACCCCCGCTCACTATCCCATCTCCTAATACCATACCACCAAGTAATATTTACGTGAGCCTTGTACTGTTTCTATCCCCAGAGTACCAGTGAAATAGTTGGAATATCATCAGTCGTCATCTCTTGTTTTTTATCTTGAAGTCATTCTCAAACCCATACCGAACACAAAATTTTGCAAACCCCCTCTCTTATAATTACAACGGTTTTCAGCAAGCGATATCTAGGTTCACTGGGGCCAGAGATTACTGCCAAGTTGGCTGGATTCTCGATGGATAACGACAAGATGAGGGTATTCTTTTGAGTACTTGATAGGACCACATCTTGCTTGAGAGAGCTAGTGTTGCTAGGCGAGAGCTTGGACACACTTGGGAATTTCTTGGGCTGCTTCGATCGCTTGGGCGAAAATGTGGTTTTGCTGATGTCCCTATCTCCTGGCTCTCAAATTTCCATCCCTCCTACTCCTTTTTCTATTCTCTCTTATCCCCCTCCCTCCTCCTCCTCCTCCTCCTCCTCCTCCCTTCTTTCTCTCCCCTACCTCCCTGTCCCCTTACCTCCCTGCCCCCCTTTATGGTTCTCCATTTTCCTCCTTCTCTTCTCCTTTGCCTTCCTCCTCTCATCTCCTCCTCCTCTCCAGCCCCTTCTCCCATCCCCCATTCCTTCCCCATGCCCTCATTGCCTTATTTTCTCATTTCCATATAACTTCTCCTTGTATCTCACCTCATTGGTACCATAGATACTGCTCTAGGATATAAAAACAGAATAAAATTCGCTTTTTCTACTCAAAAATCGATTTATTAGCGATTTATCCGCTATTAAATTCCAATTTTCTGCCCAGTCACTCTGAAAGAAAATACAGGCTCCATTTACAATTTTTTTCCCTAGAGATACCTACAGAAATGCGATGAAACCACCTACTTTCCAAGGAGTTCTCATGTTTGTTTTTCTGCACAGCCACGCCCCGGACACATCCGGAGGTCCAGAGAACGGGCCCATATTATGTCATAACATGACATAACTTGAATTCTGATTGGTCGGTGTTATGTCCACATAACACCTCCAGCCATACGATCTGAGCCAAGACATGAGATGCGTCGTGTATCCCATGATTGAACAAGATAGCCGGAAGCAGCCATCTCAAGCGGTCCGACGGCCCCACGAACTTTGCCCACAAGTCGCACCCTCCTCCTCAAAGTACTGCCACCAACAGCGCACGCTCAAGACCCCGACAGGCCCTCCCGATAGCCACAACCACCTTCTCCTCGTTCTCTTTTCCAAGTGCATAATAACACAACGTTAACGCAAACAAGCGTAATGACGTGAACCAAGTCAAACTTTTTGGGAGGTTTGCCTTCAGAAGGAATACAAATGAGTTATCGTAAACGATGAACGATGCGGTAGAGAAGCGCGAGGGGAAGTACCAATGGAGATGCGGGTATGGATTGAACGGTGTCCAATACATCTAATTGGATAACCTGTATACAATCTCGCGAACGCCTGCCATCCTCGGTTCCTCGCGCAGCCCAATCTTCGTCATCATGACCCGTCACCCGCCACAATCAACGAAATGTGTATTCCTTCATCAATTCGTGTGCCAACCTTGGTTAGAGCAGTCGACATATAAGCGACCCATGTAGCTGGTGAGGCATATTTCAGTGGAAAATCTTCGACCATCGGGTGAATATGGAAAGTCAGGAACATCAATGCTGGTAACGGTGGTTCTGTGTCAGAATACGGAGTTGAGAGCATGTGCTTGACGAAGATGGGGTGAGCTTGTCGTGTTCTCAAACGTCCCAAGCAACCACTTGGAAAATCCCCAAAACCTTCACCTCCAAGATGGAGGGCGTCGTCGACGGAGAATAAATCACATTTGCATAACGTCAAGGAAATGATGGCTGGGTGCGTTTCGAGTAATTGGATGAGATCTCGGCGGTGGATATTGGAGAAGAGAGAGTTAGGTTCTCGAGATGCGCAGTTGAGATTTCGGTGTGGGGTAATCATTTGGGACGGTTCGATTGGGAAGGAGAATGGATCTCGATTAAGTCCAGTAATTGTGAAGCGAGTGAGATTCTTGATTCGGAAAGCGTTCACATAAGAATGCAAGGAAATGAAGGGCGGATGATAAGTAAGTTGAACAAAGCAGGGTCGTTTGGTCTCGATCGTCGTGGGACGGGTTGTAACACTACTTATGCAGAGCGTATGGATGGAACTCGAAGGAAGTCCATGGTGTTTTGATCGAAAGCGCCTTCACCCGGGACCACATTACTAATATGGTAATTATTCCACGTGGTCGGCTTGCGATCAGCAGGTCATTATCGGAGCGTCACTGCACAGCCACTCCACCTCCTCCTGGCCTCTTCTCCAAGTCAAGCTTCCCTTCCACCCCTTACCGCCTCCTCCCTGAAAAACTCTGTGCCTGAAGAACCCAACTTTAAGACACCCTAACCCCATCCATCCTAACTTCGATCCTAACGTTCTCGTTCGATCCTCCGCACTCGTAATGTCTCCAAGCATGCTAAAACAAATGTCTCCTCCTCGATCTTTGTTTCGACATCAACGATAGTGGTATGCTCCTCGTCTCCCAATCACCAATTTACCCAAAATTCATGGAACAGCCATATATTCGCACCAGAAATCGGCGGCAGTCACACCCTCACCACTTCTCAAATCCATTCCAAGACGAGCACATCGATCAAATCGACCCTCTTCCGATTCCTATCGCGTCATTTACGATCTTTGCCTTCACTTTGCAGGTTCAACGGAGGTTCCATAACCGAATCAGTCGACTGATGCTGGTCGATGAAACAAGTCCCCATCGCTACTACATACATGTCTCCCTCACACCAGTGGATTTCAGCTTCGGTGAGCAACACTCATTGAATTCACTATTCGCTCCACGCGGAACGCGGAATTCTGGGGGTGCGACTTTCGATAATCGGGTCGTCCCACACGCGGTCTATATGCTACTACTACCTCCAAAATCCCACGCCGGCGGTGTCTCTCCAAGCTAACCATGGGTCTCTGGATTCGATACCATTCCAGATGGTCGTGACATACCGTCTGCCACCCCCCCTGAAAATTTCCCTCGAAATTCCTGAAAGCGTCCTTCGTTCCCAAAATGTCGTCAGGGCTTCTCACTCCTTCCCAATCTCCACGCTTCACACCGCTTCCAAACCTATGTTTTCACTTCCTACATGTCTCCCTATGCTTGTCGGTACGGCTCCCACTACGCTGTTGGACAAGTCAACTTCAACTTCGAAACGTTTACTTGGTTTACTGATCAGTTTGGCGAAATCTTGCTAGGGTGCAATACCCGCTACGAAACGATCAGACGGTCTACGCACTGCAAACTCCAAGTTGACCACCGATATTCGGTTCGTACTGTTCCAGATTACTGGGGAAGACTGGTGTTCGCCTCCGATCCCTCAATTCACTCCAAGTCCTCCGAACTTTCTCAAATCGTCCCCCTCTTTCCACCGCATCTATCAGAATACTCCACCACCCCATCGATTCTAGTTGAACAAAGTCCCGTGTGGTCACTGTTACATATTTGTACGCCGCTTAAATCCATCAATCCACCTTCTTCCGATTCGTATCTCGTCATGGACGATCTTTACCTTCACGTATCACGACTCCCGACTTTCAGGTTCAACGGAGGCGCCATAACCCGATACTGGTTGCAGATAAACCCAAGTCCCCCAGTCATTACTACTCTCTCACACCGCTGGACCTCATCGAGGTTCGGCTTCGGTGGACAACGCGCTTCGTGACGTGGGACGCAAAATCTGGGGGCGCAGCTTTCGATTCATACGGGTCGTCCCGCGGGGTCTGTATGCTACTACGTACTCCAATCTCCGAAATCTCATGCTGGTGGTGTCTCTCCAAGTTGACCAACGATCTCCGGATTTGGTACCATTCTAGATGGTCGTGGCATATTCTTGCCAATCCGGCCATCGATTCCCGTTCATCGTGCCCTCCAAGACTCCAAGCCAACCATAGATTTCCGGTTTTGGCACCCCATTTCAGATGGCCGTGGAAATATTGTTCGCCTCCGAGTGAAGTCCCTCAAAACGCCCCCCTCTACCAGCATATTCAACCGTTCCGCCTCTTCTAGTTGGAACTCGTCGTTCCTGAATGTATACACGAAAAGTCTACCTACTGTAACATCCGATTACGAAGCGGCGACCTCAGGGCGTAAGTATTTAAATCCCAAAATTCATCTTGCGCCCTTAAAGGCTCTAAGCAGACCGTCGGTTTCCGGTTTTTGCACCCCTTTTTGGAGGGCCGTGGAACACTGCTCGCCTCCGGTCCCAAAGTTCGTCCAGAGTTAGGTCCTCAATGCGTCGTCCGTTTCCTGAATACGTTGCCCGTTTCCTCAATATGTCGTCCGTTTCCTCAATTTATCTTCCGACTTTCTCGATACGTCCCTCTCCTTCCCTCTGCCTATCGCCGCCTATCAACATTCCACCGATTCCAAGTCCCTTGTCAATCCTGAAGCATCCCCCTCATTCCTGAGTTATCTTTTGTCAATAGGAGCTCGTTATCGACCCACCTCTTGCAACGTCCATTCAAGATGCCATCAGCATTCAAGCAACACGCGTCTACCTCTGGAGTTCAAAGTGTATAAAACCCTACAGTATCTTGCACCTATTCCCCATCCTCTCGAACCTGCCTTCCAACCCAATATCGTCAACTAAGATGTCCGCTGCACTCTCCGCCTACGTTGTCGGCTGCGCCGTCTTTACCTTCCCAGAAGGATTCACCGAACAGAACCGAGTCAGTTCAATTCCCCTTCATCTAGTTCGCTATTGCTCGTCCTGACTCCTGATTGATCGGCAGCAGGATGACGTGACGAACTCGATCATATTTGCAGACTCGCGTCGAACAAGCGGTATAACAGGCTCATAGAACGTTCCGAATGGTATGCTAGCTTCTTAGCTGTCCTCGAGCAAATTGGTTGGACCAACGATGGCTCCGTTAAGTTCGTCTAACCCTTCACGCTTTCATCCAATATTGACTTTTAACGCCCCAACTTATCCGACAGATTCGACTTCAAGTCCTTCCCAGACGGACGATCCGCAACGGTGGAGGATCTCGTCGTTGACACCTTGCAACGAAGTCACTCTGATTCCGACCTCGGCTCCGTCAAGGATACCATTCAGGCACTTCAAGTTCAGGGCCGCAATGGCGCCCAAGCGAAATTGTTCAATGAGCAAGCTACGAAGGGAGGCTGGCAAGCAGGCTAATTTTGGTATTGGGTCGTTCCGGTTAGTACCAGCCTTTGAAACGCTTTCCTTTGTTTAATCTCGAGTTATCGATTTTCGTAGGATGAACGGTGTCAACCCCTCGTGCATTCTCGACGCTTTCGACTTTGAATTCTCCGAATTCACTTCCTTTAGCATCTTCTTTCAAGGATTAGTGAAAACGATACCAGCTTCGGTCAGTGGTCAAGCCGTTGAGCAACTTGACGATGGACTGATCACCTCTATTTTTTTTGGCTTCTTGTCGTGATATGTGGGTTATATAGGAGGTCAGGTGCAGATGAAACTCAACGCTCCTATCTACAACATGATTCGCAATCAGACTGTCCAGAAACTAGGAAGTTACCAAATCGGAGATTTGGTCAAGGAGATCAGGTTGTGGTGAGTACCTAGTTTTACCAGACTCCTGGGTGATTGGGCTGACGGATTTTATGCAGAGGTGTCATTATGCCCGACCGATGATCCATCAGTTTGAATGCAGAATGTTGTAGTCACTTTGAGAATTAGTTATCTTGGCAATCATTGGCTCCGGCATTCAACCAAGACTCGCCCCCAACCAACGTAGGCCCCCATACTAACTGCCACGACGAACGGAAGCAAATTAACCTTCATGATCGTCCTTTTCTTTCTTGTCGTCCGGTCACAGGAATCGATATTGCGGTGGGGTCTACAGTGTTGAAGCCTTTCAGAACCATCCGACAACGCGTTCTCGGCATCGCTGTCGGTGGTTGCGGTGGTGGTCGTTTGAGACTCCTCGTCACTCTGAGGAAAACTTCAGGATCGGATTCAAAACCTACAATCAGAGGGGGGGTTCAAGGGTAAACCTTCTGTCATAGCCTCTGGCCTGATACCGTTATGAAGGTCGCTCTCGGTCTCAAAATGTGACCTGAGCTGGTACGATTACAAGGGCACCACTGTGCTAATGACATTATGAAATGTTTGTCGGAGGGGAGAACCGAAAAATAATCAGTGGGTAGCATAAGAATAAGGGCTTATTGTACAGTAATCGAGGGGCAGAAACATATATGGGGCTACGCATTCGAACTTGGCAAGTCCTGCTGCTACTTAACTTGTTGAGCCCGCTATGGAGTTCGGGGCCAGAGGACTTGGGTGATCAGAACTCAGATGGCGGCAGCCGGGGGCATGTTTCTGACATAGTGGATCAAACATATAATCTCGGTTCGTATGACCATGTGACACTACACACCTTCAATTGATCTGAGTCTCGAGACTTGTACTTGCAACTGCTACACGCAAAGTACAGGTCCGGACCTCGCTGGACGACTCGCGAAACTAAGCGACCGTCGGGATTGATGAATTTCACCAAGCAAGATTGTTGGTGAGTTGTCCTCTGGTGGTAGCATTGAGATACATCGAAGTGGCTATTGCACCTTACACAGAAAATGGCTGGGCGACCATTGGCGCTGAGGAGGGTCGGAACAGGAGCCTGAGCTTGACTGAGTTGCGTAGGCCCAACGAGATGTGGGTCTTGCGGTACGCCTAGGGTATTCGCTGTCGGGGGTTGTGTATCAAGACCGGTCCGAAGGTTGCACTAGCAATGAGGTACAGTTAGACTCCGAAGTTTATCAGCAGAAAGGAAACTACGCAGGCTTCGCAATCATTGTTATGACAGCTACGGCATGGCCCACGGAAGGTGGCAGGTTGGTCATGCTTGAATCGCTTGACCTCCGACTCTAACGTGATGTCCAACGGCTCTTCAAGTGCCCGTTTCGCGCAAAGCGGACTCGACGCTACAGAGATGGGGCCTGAAGAGTTCGATTGTCCAGGCGCTCCGTCAGGTGCTACGAACTGCTCAGGTCCGGGTGTCATCTCTCTTTCCTGCGTCTGTGGCATCTCGTCGATTGTCCGTAAGTTTTGCCAAAAGGTTAAGAATCGACGCCAAGAAATAAGATCGGTGATGATAGAATGCATACCGGTACACCTTTTCCTTCCTTCACGCTGACGGTCTGAGCCCGCAGGGTAAGCTTCCAACGAGTTTCGAATATTTATAAGCTGATTGAAAGACACAACAAGCAGTAGAAGACACACCTCCAATTGTTGTTGGAATCTCGAGATAATCTCCGGCAAAGACATTTTGCTTTCACTTTCGGCCTGCGATAATTTTAGCGCCAATTCTAAATTCTAAAGCAAGTCATCGTCCGTTCATAAAACCTTCATTAATGCAACAATACCGAAATTTTTGTGGCTTGCTCCAAGGAAACGCGGTGAGCCAAGGCCGAAGCCTCCTTCAAGCTTACCGATGAGATAGTGGTCTAGACAAGGGGAGAATAACCGCTGTGCAATGACCCACCTGCATATCAGCTTTTTGCTTCACCAAGGCATGACTCGCCACGGACAAGTCTTGGGACACCTTAACTTTATCTGATTGAGAGGTGAAAAGCTCTTTCTGTAAGGCCTGAGGGGAGGCAGTGGCCCACAAGGCATGAGTGGGAATGCCAAAATGTCGGTACAGTTCACGTACCTCTACGGTCTGCCTGCTCACGACCAACAAGTCGGTCGTGGCCTGCAGATCTTCATCCATTCGGGTATGTACTGCTTTCGCAACTGTCAAATCTCTTTGCAAACTCTTTATAGCAGGTTCAGCAGGAGGAAACCAGGCGGTATGAGGTTCGAAGACTCACTTGGAGGGCATTCCTCTCGAAAGACAGTGAGATGTTTGTGACGTAAAGCTGATGCGAAAGACGGCCTTGGTCTGAACGAGAAGCTGAGAGTTCGTTACGCAGTGTCTGAAAGTGATTGTACATGAGAGAGTGGTCCGGGAGTGCCATTGTTCAAGTGTTGGTTCAATACCTGGATCTGAGTTTCTTGATCAGCAGAAAGGGCCTGACAAGTGGTCAACTCTTCCTAAGAGAACCGGTGGAATGAATACACTCTGAATCCACGAGAGCATTGATTACGAACCTCCAGTACTTCACGTTCTGCATCGACCTCGAAAAACTCTTGTTCTCGGTGAACTTGTTCGGTCTTAAGCGCTTCAACGGCGTGTTTCAGGGTCTAGAGCCCAAAACGAGAGGTCGGGGTGAAAGGTATGTGTGACGTGAGGTATGAATACACTTACGTCGATTTCCTTCGCCCGCGCCTGAACGGTGTTTTCGCCCTGTTGTAATGCCTGGGCACCAATCTGCGAAGCTCAGATCAGAAATTCAGAAACGGGGGTTACAGGGGGCAAAACGAACTTCTTGCTCTTCAGCTCGTTTCGCAAGCACCTGGCACAATTCCTGTAATGCGATGTCTCGTTCCGAGCGAACCACACCCAAGGTCGCTTGTAGGCTCTGATCGAGAATGGCCAAGAGTTACTAACAGAAGCTGGGGAGATGATGCCCCGGACGTACTTGGATCTGCTGTTCTTGTGCCGTTCTGACAGCATAGGCCTCCGTGAGTCGATCCTACCAGCATGTCAGCGATCCAATTTATGAAGGGGAAAATCGGAGACAGACATCTGATTCACGTTTGTATTTTCCGATGGCTTCCTGGTGTTCACGTGACAGCTTGGTTTGGTCTTCGCGAGCAGATTCCAACGTAGCCCGCAGCCCCTGCAAATGCCATATCATTTAGTCAGAGCAATGAGGTAGTGAAATCCATCATGATGAACCATTACCTGGATTATCTCAACTTGCTCTTCCCGAGAAAGCTCCGACTCGACTAGAGCGTCCTACAAGGATCGAAATATTAGTCAGTGGAGACGAGTGGGTGGATGCTATCCCTAGTACCTCTAAGTGTTGGATCTCCATACCCAAGTCCATGCGGACGGAGAGTGCCTCATGTAAATTGTGATCATCCTGGGATATATGCATAAATAATCATCGACTCCGAAGTAAGATTACAGCGGAGTCGAGAACTTACAGCTATTTGTTTCGCTTGGGCTGATTGGGCCTCGTTAAGAGCACGCTGAAAGAGCAAAGCCGTCTTGTCAGACGAGTAGCTAGGAGATGTAAACACGTCCGAACCTGCAGCGCATGAGACTTCTCCTTCGATTCCTCAAGGTCCTGTTTCAAGCTCTGGAAACGGATAAAGAAATTGTTGAGAGAACTTCAGATTCGCCAACCTGAATGTATCCCAGGACACTTTTCAGACGTCTCTTGAGGGCATCCTCCCTGCTCTAAAAAAAGAAATCAGGGAGATAGAAGCAAAGGATACGGGCAGGCACACCTCGCATCTGTTCAGCTCCTCTCGAAGCATTGCGGCTTCCGAGTCGCCGGCGTGCATCGTTCCATTGAAGACGAGCGGGTTGCTCGCGATCTCTTGGAGAGGTTTTCCCATCGTGACGAGGGCCACCTGTCTGTCCGATCTTGTTATATTGGAGTCTTGGTTACAGTCTCGAATTTGAAAAGTGCCACGCTATGGCCCTTAGCGAACCCTTAGTAAGGGTTCGATTCAGAAGACGTAGCTGACTCCACGTTCGTGAGTGATCGTCTGGAAGAAGTGGCAGAAAGTTGGTGGACCTCGATTTGAAGGGGAGAGAGAACGCTCGATTCTAGATAAAGAAAACCCGTAGCCAGTGGCTCGTTTGAAGGACGAGAAGTGGATAAATAAGTACTGGAATCTTCGCGGTCGACTCCGCGTTATGGGCGCTTGCTTGTTGGTGTAACTGTCACATGACTACAATGTCACACTGTAGTCACGTCCTTTATTTGCCTCTTGGGGAGTCGACCATCCTCTGGAGCGCCGATATTATACTGTACGATCTCTGCTCTGATGCCACCCTCACTACAAGCAACCTCTTATTATGTGCGCACTGGTCCGGAGAAGGGTAAAGTCGAATTTGTGGGTGACAAGTACTGATTCAGAGTCCTCAAGTTCATGCCACCACAGTTGTCCTCTTTGGCTGAGGCCACCCCGGTGGACTGTGGCTTCCGTTCGCCACCAGTGCTCCACTTAATAGTCCTCATGTCTCGTTTTGCTACGTTCTCTCTATCTGCTAGTTCTTGCCAGGATGTCTGCCAATACCTGGCCGAATATCTCGCTCCCCCCTCTCGACCCCGAAGTCGCGCAGTTGCAAGCTGATGAGTCTCAACTTGAATACATCGATCCCATAAAGACATTGAAAGACCCTGGGACGGTCTTCACTCCTGTGGTAAGTTGCGTTCACATCGATATTCTCAGGCTACCTCACGAAGCCAAACCATCCAGAAGGCATTCCCTCCCTATATCTCCACTCAGTTAATGAACTGGGACTGTACGGTCCGTCGTAACAAGCCACTGCTCGACTCAAAGCATCAGGGTACCCCATCTCCAACGAATATTGAAACACCTCGTGTGCCTTTGCCGCATCGTGGTGGCTTTCTCAGAGCAACATCCGTACCGCCTATCGAATTCCTTGTAAATGGAGGCATCCAACGCATAGCATTCTATGATCGACCGCGGTTCTGGATGGATCGCAGTGACGATCGTGCAACCTTCCCGAATGGAATGCTCACTCTTGCGATTGATGTCGGTTGACTCGTACTCTCCCAAGTTGGACCCTACTAACACTTGATTGTATATCCAGTGGCCGGGCTACCCCGTTATGAAACAACTAGAGAAGATTTCGCCAGTTGTAACCCGCCGCGAGCTCGCCGCCATTGCAGGGAAGTTCGTCAAGGGTGCATTCAACCAGATGCAGGTGCGTGCATTCATACTGACTGATTTCGTCCACCATCTATGAAGCTACAAGCTAATCCACCGATTAGAAATTTCCCGCCGAACTTGGGCAAGAGAGGTGGGCAGTTGGATACTACGGTATAGATTGGGATCAAATTTGGATCAAATCCATCACCCTATCCATCTCTGGCGCGTGGTTAGTCGACCTGGAGGTCAACGTGCCCGGCAGCAGACTCTCACTTGTCCCTTCGCCTCTCGAGGTATCTACCTTGCTGTATTGGGCTTCACGACCAGAGCTTAGATAGGATGCGTACGATTAACATATTTTGTCTAAAGGTCATGAACCGGCGCCGTCGCGACATGACATGTGCACCAGAAACTTGAATACGCAAGTTTTGGACAAACGCCGAAGATCGATGATCCACGCTCTCCCATATTTGGCGTCCTTGCTCAGAGTCGGGCGATCCTCAGAACGCGCCGGAACACAAGTCCTGAAGGCTACATAAGGATATTCTACAACGAAGCGAAATATCAGCTATGGACGGTGCGAGATGCCACAACAAACTTTCTGAAACTTAAAACACCCTTCATAGATCGAAACTTCGACCATTGTCAACAAGTTCCGACCATCCCTTTAGTCTGGGTGCCCGTTATCAGGAGGGACCGAAGGTGGGTACATTCGGTTTGGGTTCATCGTCTGAGTCGGAGGGGGGTTGGGATTGATTTCAGAAGGAGGTGAAGGAACAGTAGGAGAGGGGAGATATCAAATCCGGTGTGTTCTTCGAGATTCCAACCTTGGCCGCGAATGACAGCAAGCCATCTCCAGTCCGACTCGTCCATCCACTGCAATAGAGCGGCAAGTGAGCCGGCCTCGGGTGGATACCCTACAAACCGGGACCTTACGTCTCCTGTAAACCGCAAAAGCCAGGCTCAAGTTCGTAACGAGATTGAACTGCGAGTGAGGGTTGGCAGGGTCGACAATGGGAGGGTGTTAAACTTCCGTCGAGTCGGAATCGGTGAGTCACTATCTGAAACAGAAGAAGGCAAAAACGTACCGTTTCCTGAACACACGAGTGATGACAAGGAATCGTTCGTCGAGGTTATCGACCAGTCAGCGTTCTTGAGACGGAGAAAGCGGATAGCGTATATGATGGTGTGTACTCACTCCCGACAGTTTCGACGAAAGTACTTCAGTGCTGGGTGTCCGAGGTGGTGCGGAAGCCAGGTCTGCAATTTCATCGACAAGTCCACATGGCATTTTGTCGTTGTCTGGTCGTTGTGCCACTAGTGGCTTTACATGTTACATACAGTATTGCGAGCTGCTTTCATTCTTCTCCAGATACATATCACCAAGATATCACGGGCCATCCGATCCTTTTGTCGAGGGTTTTGTGCCGTCGCAGGACACAATAGAAAGGCAGAAACAAAAATCACACTCCATTCTGTGACCTCAGCGACTGTTGATGGCGAATTCTCTCTTCTTTGTCTACCGTCCATCCATCTTTTGTTAACCTTCACAATCTGACCGTAGAGGTCTGCTCTCCATTGCCTGAACCCTTGGGAAGATCGCGCTCTGGAGGTGCGATGGGCTTGATGTGACTTGAAATGCAGGGGCACGATAAATGAACAAAGCACTTCCATGCTAGCTTTGTTGTTCAAAGCCCGACCACTTGGGCCATTTCACCTTGCTGTGTAGGGGTTGTATCCTCCTTCTGGTATATGCAAGTGCCACTCCGCTCACCTATAAAGCCTCATGTGGGTCCGTTCTCCAGCGCTAAACCCCTCATCCCTTGGTTTTTCGTGTCGCTACAATGAACAATACAATCCCCTCGACCCCGATGAGATCTGGGAGTAACGTGCGTTCCGTCCCTAATTATCATGTCTTGTATCTAACCTTATCTGCTTCCCGCCCGCGTCGACAGAAGAAGGTGGCGCGTCCGCCACCCATCACTCCCATTTCTCACTCAAATCATGACGACTACTCCTTCCGACATGAGCGTACTTGCGAACTCCATCCCGAAAACGGGTTTCCCTGGGACCGCATGAACGACGAGAACCCAACTCGTGCCATTACTCCAGTTGGTTGCTCATGTTCATTCGAACACTGGGAGCAAGAAAGCGGCCGACTTCTACAACGCAACCGTATCCATTCCCTTCCGCCCACCCCATCATCACTCACCGGCTCTTACTCCGATGAGCGGTGTCCTCGAACGCCACGATTCTGGCCAAGAGACCATTGGGACTTGCCCCGAGTACGGGTACCACAAGTTCGGCTGGGGAACCCGGACGCAGATGTATCTTCCATACCATTCACCCTCAATGATGAACCTGGGGTGAACCTATCTGACGTGATTGACAACGAATGTCATCTGGATTATCGAGATGTTCAAGACTTTGCGGGCCGTGATTGTAAACGTATTCGCTTCATTGTGGAGGTAGATACTCATCTGCTTTCGTGTATTCCGTTGCTGATCTACGAGTGATTTAGTGGCCCTGCTACTCCTCAGTTACGAAGTACATCTGGGTTGAGAGAAACAACCGCCCCTTGACTCGTCTCGAAATTGTCCGGAGCATTGGCTCCATCCTCTCCGGGTTCTGCAAGGATGCATCCGTGAGTGGCGCGAGGTCATGTCCCGCTGCAGCTTAGGCTAACCGATAGCTTTCAGAATGTGAAGCCGACGCCAGGATGGGCAAACTGGAGAATCGGTGCTACGGGAATCAAGTTTGAGGATATCTGGATCTCATCTCTTCACTGTATCGAGAAGAGCATATGGGTCGCTCAGTGGCAGGTTGTGTTACCCCAGGTGTCTGCCATGACGTTGTAGCTTGGAGGTTGGGACAAAGTTCGCTTTGAAGCACGAAGTGTGTTGACCCCTTCGATCTGTGAGATGGTGAACCTCTTAACCCGCAATTCCTTTTCCACATTCTCGGATGTTATACTCTATCTATGCGTATTTACATTGTTCTTACTGATTATATGATAGTCGACATCGTTTAAACCTGAGTGTCGACAACGAGGGGATCAGGCGCAGATGGGGATCTCAGGTTGTGAATGTGTGAATCAGTGCTCACGCGCCAGACTTTGCCACCCACGCCTATTGTTGAACTCCAACTACCATCACCGGTCCTTGTCCGAAATCGTGCCTCTTCTTTTGCTTGCTATTGTGACTTGACAGACTTCTCGTCCTCCGAATGACAGAATGTCTGAGTCTGGGAATAAAGCCTACACATTTAGCCAAGGGAACGCAAGGAACTTCCTAGATGCTGATTGACGCCTCACCCTGGAAGCCTCAAAATCAAGGCCTATTGTCAGTAGCGCTCGGGAATCAACTTAGGCCATGTCAAAGGTGAATAATTGACGCCCTAGGGTACCCCGGAAGTCGACGTCCTGTAGCCTGCAAGGACAAAAGGTGATATTCTAACGACGCCCACAATCTCATTCTTGTAATGCGTCTATTCCGCCGACTCCTGTTGCTTTTGTGAATGCTATTCTTTCAACTCTTCTATTATGGCTCTTGTCCAGGCTCGCTAGACGGTTGACAATGATCTCATGATCATTTTTGTGATGCTGCTGCCTACAAAAACCCAAGTCACAGCGACATGAAATCTTCACCCACGTCTGGATACGTTGGCTGGCACTTACACGACATCTCAAGAACACCTCTACGCTACTTCTCACATAGACTCCACCTAATTCTCGTCCAGAAAACCTCACCTAGACAAAATATCATTATCTTCACGATTACGCCATGTCCATGTTCAACTTCGCCGCTCAGCAAAACGCCCAACAACAGGGTACATATAGCCAACAACAGGGCCTCCCTTTTGACGTCCAAGCTCTTCGCGTACGTTGGCGCCCGTCCATCCTTGAAATTTGTACTCACTTCCACGACCCTGTCCACCAGCACATTCACAACCCCTCCTTCGGTTACAACCTCTCTCCCCGTTCTTCCGCACCATCTGCGAACAGCGTTCCCCGAAGTCAGAGATGCTTAATGGATGCTTTCTATGTGCCTCCAGTGGCTGGTACATTGACCTATCAAGAGAATGTCCCTCGACTTCCCCTGACATTCCAAATGGGGACCGAGGAGATCACTTTCCACCATAACGGTACTCTTGGGATCAACTTGTACAGATTCCTCTCGGAAGGGTCATATGTAGTAGACGGAGCTCGTGATCCAGTTATGGCTGGCATGCACCTCTCAAGCACGCCACTCGCGATACAGGTCGGCATTGCCCCTTTCCCTCTTCTACCACCACTAACTCACGGCACCTCCAGTGGCCCGGATACGACTTTGTGAAACAGGCCTTCTTTACCGAGACTTCGCGGAGGCACATTGCCAAAATAGTTGCTCATGGCATCCAACGATACTTTGCCGAGCATGTAGTTAGTGTTTCAAATCTCTTCTAACATCCCTGTCCACTGAACTTTGACCCCTTAACAGCGCTTCCGTCCCTCGGCGGGGAATGAAAAATGGACGATTGGCAATGTACCAAATGCGGTCCACTTTAAAGACGTTTACCTCACCTCTGTGGTGCTCGTTGGGCGTACTTGGCTTGCGCAGTTCACGGTTCTTCGACGGCGTTAAACGACACATTATCACGATTCACGACCAGCATCCCCTAACAGCCACATTCGTTTTCAATCACCACGCGCTCATTTCATCGCCACGACTGACGTATATCTATAACAGACTCTACATTTACGCTCTAATAATACTTATAGTAGTTACATTGGTTTCAAATGGTTCTATGGTTGTCGGAAAATTGGAGATAATACAATCTGGATTGGAAGTGTCGTTCTATCTGGGGCGCCAGAGAAGAAAGTCAAAGACTACAGGCCACACCCACCAGTCGACGAGAGGTTTTTAAAGTCCCCGAATTCCCAGTCAAAGCATTCCTATTTCATTTTCCTGTCAAAACTTCCCTAAAAATGTCGCCAAACTATGACTTACAATACAATCGTCCTCAAAGACAGGCTCTGGTACCTGTCTTCCCTCTTTCCCATCAACGCCAGGCTCCCAATCCTCCGCCAAAATCGTATCGATGACCACTTTAATGGAATGGGTGCGAAGGTCAACAGTCCAATTCAGTTTCGACACCGTATCGTATGAAATGACTTGGCCGAGATGACATCTATAGCGACTAAGTAAGAAGGTAGCGTGCATCTGAAGAGGGAGCTCAACCAACTTAGATTCAAAAGCAAACCCTGCGATTGCACAGACAGATGCTACGCCATTACAAGTTCCCATGGCGATAGGATCGGCTGTATGGAAGACGTGGGTGATGTGCTGAGTAGAGGGCTATCGGAAGCTAAGAATTAACGTGATAAACGACAACTGTTTTGAAGGGAAACAAACTGGAGAGGGGAGGTGCAATCGTTTGGCGGCCAACTTCTCGGCAGGAGCTTCGAATGCGACGACTGGTGCTCCAAATGTCGAACCTACCAGTGACGCAAGTGCGCCTCCCAGAGAATGTCCTGAGCAAGGTCAGCGACTCTCATAAGGGAATTATAAGTACAGTTGAATAGAGAAGAACTGACCTGTGAGCCATATGGTTGCTTCGGGGTACATATAAGATATGTTGTTGTACAAGTTCTGTGGTTGTAACCGTCAACGATACATCACAAGTGTCAAAGGGATAACCGCACAGTGCCGATAGGATAAAACAAACTATCTTCAACGAGCGATCTCTCGACACAGTTCTGGTCGCACTTGTATCCTCCAGAGTAACAGTCGCAGACAGGTCTCCAAGTCGGGCCCACGCGAGCGCAACAGCAGGAGAACAAGAGGTTATCGTTGAGTTTGTCCTTCCGGGTAGTCGGGCCTCCTCCTCCCACCATCCATCCAGCGGAAGTACCCTTGATGGAGAGGACGACGGTGGAGTTGTCCTCCGAGACGAACACGTAGCCTCGGAAGCCATCCTGGTCGGGCTCCCATCCAAATGGATAGCTCTGAAGTCCTAACGTCAGCAACGGTCCGTCCACTGAGAATAATAACAAAAATGATGACAGCACAACGTCTGTTCCCCACCGCGATAAGCAAAACGAACCAGGCTGACTCACAGCATTCCAATCTGACCCCAAGTCGTACCAGTCTTTGGGAATGGGCTCAGCAGACTCATAATAAGCGTTGTTGGTCATCTTCGCTAAGACCGACAACGTCTCTCTCTCTCCAACCTCAGGACCCAGGACTTCGATGTCCTCCCACAAGACACGCTCCGGCTGCATGTCACTCCCAGTTCGAAGCATAGAGCTCATCCGGGCATTATGGAAGGTCGTTTGTGATACAGGACGGTGGGCCCGGAGAGGTCTGGTGGATATTCGCAATGACTCTTGAGTAAAATTCGGTGGAACATCAGAGAAGATTGTCTTGGAGTTGTTGGTGACTGCGTGCTCATGCCGGAGCTGAAATCGCAAGGAAGTGTCTTTGATCGCGGATTTGGGTGTCCACAATAGCGACGAGAGCAACAAATGCAACGCAGATGGTAGCCATTGAACCATGGTAATCAAAAACTGGGGAGTTTGAACAGATCTTGGAGGTCAGGAGGCGAAGGCAGGGACTGGCTTGGGTTGACACATGGAAGCCACGAGGGGACGGACTTCGGAGACGCAGATGTCCGAGTTGGATGCAGACCTCAGCCCGGCGTTCAACGTTCGACGGTTGCGATGTGCCCCAAAACACCAACGTTTCGAGCTCGCTAATGGGATCGAAGGCCACATATCCATCCGTGTAGTCTTCCGTGGAAGTCAAGTTACTCCTCAAAATATCCTAGTGTCCCAGAGCTTCAACAGGTCACGATGGAACCTCAACCTATTATTATCGATGCGATTACTCATTCTTAGGATGGCTCTCATGCTGTCCACTTCGTCTTAGAGGTCATCAGCACAACCTACTGTCCAACGATATGACCCACTCAACGTAAGTCGTCGATTAATGGCACCGGTACATCGCTTTAAACCCTTTTACAGGAAAACACAGACCATCGAATGGTCGACTGGTAGTTGGACGCATCCACCCGCCGCCGAACGCACAGACGGCACAACTCTCATCGTCTCTGCTATCGAAGGCAGTGACGCATGGCGTCACACGTCCTACGGTTTTGTTCACGACAGCGAGCACGCTCTCGTCGCCCCTCTCAAACCTGGATCAGCCATCGAGGTCTCATTCATCGCATCGTTCGATCAACAATTCGACCAAGCAGGTGCCTTTCTACGGATCGACGAAACCAAATGGATCAAAGCAGGTGTAGAGTTTGCCGACGGTCAGCTTCAGTTGGGAGCCGTTGTCACCAATGGAAAGTCGGATTGGTCTGTTGCGCCGGTACCAGAGTGGTCGGGCAGAAAGGTCACTGTTCGGGCGAGCCTCGCGAGTGAATCGGTTACTATACGAGCTCGAGTTGACGACGAGCCGTTTCGTCTCGTCCGGGTTGCGCCGTTTGGCCCCGATGAAGATATTAAAGCGGGACCTTTCTGTTGTGCCCCCACCCGTAGCGGCTTGGAAGTACAATTCTTGTCTTGGATTGTCACCGATGCAGATGGCTCTCTTCATTGAACGCAAGTCCTTGAAGTTCCAGTTGTAAGTTCAATATGCTGCCTATTTTCCCGCTCATATACGAACTAGATTTTCTTGATTCTCTAGATCCCATCAGGTGGTTCCGGACACGACGATTCATTAGTGATTATTGCCCTCTTTGTCGCTGCGGCCCTATAGTCCATTCATGATCGCGAGCCTGAATCAATTGAACTTTCACCATCACGGTTCCCTGCTACAAGGTAGTCCTCTATGTCGCTATTTTCCGAATTCAATTCCAGACTTGTATATAGCTTTGATGTAAAACGGACTGTCGATCCAGAGTGTGCGCGGGTGTTCGAAATCATATACATACTTACGACTATCCATTTCATGCAAGTTTATGAAGTTATGGAACGGACAAAAAGCGTTCTCGGGAACTACCCAATTCCGAAACGGGGAATCGAACCCCGGGCTATCGCGTTCACTAGCAACTACACCATTTCTGATCGCTGAGAGGCGATAATGTTAGCCACTACACCATTTCGGATACGAGAACAGCACCAGGACGCTCGCTACCGATAGTAAAGATATTCAACGTATATACACACTGTATGCGCAGACGGTTGGTCCGGAATCGTTGCTTGTCGCGCCAGATAAAGCCGATGATGATATCGCCGTCGACAACATTTGCATATATCTTCTTCGCAGGTGAGTTGGTGAGGTTAATGAAAGACATGAACTCTTCAGAGACAGAATAGGCCAGAGTACTGAGGCGAAGCTCGGAGGGAACGTAGACGAGGGCGTAGCGGGGGATCAGAGCAAAGAAGGTCCGGAAATAAAACTGGAGGTTGTTGTAGGTGATATTTTTCCGCAGTCGACCCTTGAGCGTCGTAGCAAGCCATTGGATGAATCCTTTGACAGTCTCTGTGGGCTAGTCAGATGGGGGGTCACGCAGGCACGTCAGATGGGGACGTACTCTGATCGGGAAGCCTCATCCCTCTCTTGAATTCCGCGTCGAGGGTGACTCCAGGGTTGAGCTTTGGCGTGGCATATTCCACGTATTCTGCCCAGAGTGTTTTGATCCGACCGTGGCACGCAACCGTGGGAGGCATAAGATGTTTCTTATGTTGCATATCAAGTTCGTCCCAGTTAAGGAGCGAGAGCCGGAGGGCGGGATCTTGCGAGGTCCGCTCCTCGAGTATTTCGGCGCGGGTTTATTTGTTGGCAGTAAGGAGAGGCATGGCAGTGGGCAGTGATTACGAGAGTCAGAGAGTGTTGGACAGTGTTGTCTTGCAAAAGGACGAGAGCGACGTGAAAAAAGACAGGATGAAAAGCCGTGAGAGCAACGCGAGAACTACAGCTTCAAAGCTTTGAGAACAAGAGTAGGAAGACAAGAAGGAAAACTAAAGAATCGCATCGCTGTTGGTTTATATATGTACGCTCTCGAGGAGGTCAACGAGGCAATGGGGTTGAACAAAGTGTGCACCGCCACCGAATAACCTTTACAGTTGTCCCCACGCCCCAGGGTTTCGGCATTGTCCGTTTGCCTGCCCAGCTCCAATGGGTCATGCCCCAAAGAGTCGCCCCAACACGTCGCCCCAACGGGTCACCCTCACCGCCCTCGTCGGCGACCTACGTCCCCGGGGCATATAGCCGCAGGCTATATGCAAGATATACGATAATTTTGGCCACTACACCACTTCGGATTGATATGAAAGATGTCAGAATGGAGAGTTCAGCATTGAATTAACTATGAACGGTCGGTTGTTAAGCAGAATTACTAGTTCCATAATGCAGCCACTCCGACGGAGGAATTCCCAGCTAGCCATCACCTTCGCAAAGAAGAAGTGACCCCGTTCTATCTCCTCCTCGTCAACGCCTCCGCCAAGACGTCAAGTTGGGCAATCCAAATTCCCCCTTGTGTATACTCTACCGACATCAGCCAGACGTCTTCGAAACGGATTCCTCTTTCACCGACAGACCATTGGCGCAACACCTTGGGCATCTGCTTGTCCTATCAACAGATAAAAGGATGGTTAGCGCATCTCGTACGGCTCGAAAGAGTCGTTTGTTACTCACGGCGACGTCATTGAAAAATCGTGAGATGGATGCCGCCACCGCTCGGGCAAGTTGAAGACGATTGATGGTACCCTGTGGCGTCCTCACAGTTATGGGGTCGCAGAAGGGCTCGTATCCAGGCCACTATGAACCAAAATATTAGACCGTAACGTCGGAGAGTGGAAAGGACAACGTACATATATGCCGAACATAATGTCGGTCGCGTTCGTGTCCACCAGTGGCTGATCTCGGGCGTTGTCAATGACCAGATTCCGAGTCGTCATATCGTGCAAATTGATGCCCTGCATCTCTCGGAAGCTGAAATAAATGGGCGGGATAGTCTGTTGCCCTCCGGTACATCGTGACTGGGGAACTCGCTCTCTGCGCAGCAGGTTGCGAGCTCCTGGAAGGTTGGGGATGTCAGATGGGTCGTTCTCTTTGCCGCAAGGAGGTGAGAGACGGATGCCGGGATGACGTCTCTGCGACAAGAAGAAGGATGTAGTGGGACCTGGAGCCGAGGGAGGGGGCCCGTATGAGTTACCCGGCATGTGGTCGAAATCATCACCCGACATATTTCGACAATAGGGAGGTATCACTGGGCGAGTGTCTCAGGTTCAGCTGGGGAGGAACGGGGCTGCCCGGTTGGCACACTGCAACGACATGGCTGGAGATTTATTGATACGACGAGAGGGTCTTGGGCCTTCAGTATCCCATTGTCTCAAGAAGGCGTGAGTCGTCGTCGCCGATTTCATTCCCAGTTTCGTAGTCCGTGAACTTGATTCTGGCGACGCAGGGTTGCCAAAAAAGTCATCGGGACAAAGTTGCAACAAAAAGAGGAAGGATACATTCTACCGAGAAGGTCAACCGTCGCTGGAAGAGTCCGTTGAATTACCATATGACCATTTCAACAGATATCCCATAGCCAGAAAGACAACAAAGTCGGCAACCTATTTGTAGCTGCAATGTCGCAAACCAACCCACCCCCCGAATTGGTATTGTCCTGTGATTCGGGCAAAGTTCATTTGGCAGGGTTCTATCAAGGTTCTATTGTCGTAACGTTGTGGAATTGACGCAGCATTGTTTCAGGAATGCAGACGTTCGGAGGAAGAAGGGTCATGATGGAAAGGAGTCCCACGATTGTATAGCTCGAGTCATTATCGCGGAGACCATATGCCTTGCTTATATCTGGGTCGTGTCCCCATAGGGTTAAAGGACATGGAGGAAAAGCAGAGGCTGCCAGTGACAAAACGAATGAAGCCAAGGCAATATTCGAGGCCAACCCTCGAAGCTTGAAGCCCACGTGGACTATGTAAGCTGGCGCGTCCCTTATCCGTAAGTGTCGTTCCTTCGACGATATCCTCTCACATCCAGGACGTCTCCGTTACTCCTGTTGTGAACTCAAGTCCATGATGAACATGCCTGAATCATGATACGCGCTTACTATCGACTCGGATCACATCCCTGCCAGGTGCGCCGGCTACCAATCCGACTTCGTCCTAGAATCCCCATCCGCAGCAGCAAGTTTGAGCTTCTGGCGAGATGAACTTGTGATCCCACTGCTTTTATATTCGTTTGAAGGCCCTCTCAGCTGCTGCACACCCCGTCTCAACCATTATCATGGAAACAGTTTTCACTTTCACTCGAGGATCCCCTCTTCGAACTGTTCTCCTGGACAGTCAGGAGCAGCCCGTCTACAAGATCGAGACACCATTCAAGTGGCATGGTCCCACTACCACCATCTCCCGCTACTCCGGGTCGTATGCTGACCAGTACGACGAAGAGATTGCTAGGATCCACTGGCACTGTTTCACTACATCGTTCTTGGTATTCGATGGCAGGATCGTCAGCATCAGTAAATTCCTGAAAAGGGCGGGTTTGCTGTGAGTGAATATTCCCCACCTTTACATTCCTATCTAAGAGGATTCTGGGTACTTCAGGAATCGAAAGTTTCAAGCCCCAGACGGTCGCGAGTTCAAGTGGATTGCGACCGGTCTTCGGAGTATGAAGGTGAGGATTGTGGTAGTTCCAGGTTTCACTCCATCTATATTATCTTTTCTTCTAACAGTTGGTATTGAATGACGGAACCAAGACCCTCGTTGCGAAAATGACTGACGGATGGTTATTCACTTCCAATCGGAAATCTCGTATCGAGATTTTCCCTGCCGGTCAAAGCATCATCGACCTCATCATCATAACCTATGTCTATGTGAACAAAATCCGTCGAGATGTGCAGCACAAACCAAATATCCCCATAGTATTCTAAGTTCCGTTAGAATCGCCCTAATGGTGAGCGAATTTTCCCAGAAACATACAGATGGGCTTGACATCTCCGCGAAGGCTTTGCTCGTCTTTCATCGTCTTGGCTTTTGGGACGGCGATATCATTCTGTTTCAAAGTGTTCCTATTCCGCTAGTCTTCGGGCACCACCAATCAGCTTGGCGGCCAAGGGCGGATCTCAGTCGTGTGTCCCACATGTTTAGCACACGACCACTCCGGATTGGACACGTTACCCCTAGTCTCGTCATGAACCGGAGTGTGGACGCTATGTCATACCCTTCCCGTTGCCTAGTTGCGTCTAGATCCCTATAGGTCCATCCGAGAATTCTTGCATGTACAACGTATTATGTTCCTCGAATTTGTATATATAGGATGCGTCTCCGACGAGCTATTCCCGTCATGGAACTTATACTCACCAAGAACGATCCTACTCAAACCATTCTGCTGGATTCCGCTGGGATGCCCGCATACAAAGTCGATACTCCCTGGACACACTCTAGGATGACTACCACCATAACTCATCATCATCCTTCACCGGAGCATCACCATCATAAAGGAGGCGAGGACGAGGACGATTATCTGAATTGGGAAGAAATTGCTCGGATAGAGTGGCATCCGCTGCGACCTTCCGACTTTGTGGTTGACGGAAAGAAGACGAAGAGTAAAGAAATGTTGAAGAAGGAGCGAGCGTTCTTGAAAACGTGAGTCGAACATTTTGGTGAGTCAGGTCTCGATGGTAAAGTAACGGCGAGTAGGACTCGAGTGTTTGTAGGGAAGGACCGACAATCGTACAGATGGGTGGTACCTTGCATGAAGATGGGTCATCTAAAGGTGAGGATTGGATGGGGTATTCGCAGAGTGGTGATATCTCACATGGTTTTGTCTAGCTCCAGAGCTGTGATAGTCCCCACACTGAGATAGCCCGTTTCAATCATCCTTCATGGGGCATCTTGTCCCAACAACGAAAGGCATATTTGGAGATACATCCGCCAGGGATGCATATGGTGGACGAGATTGTTTCGACGTTTGTTTATGTCGAGAAGAGGCTGAGAGATGGCGACAGAGGAGGTGGGGATGAATTATGATTCAATTACGAGCGGATTCGTAGAATACACACCCTGATAATGGTCTAATAAGTATAGGACTCTGCGCGGATCATCACCTGACAAACCCATTGCAACTTACATGATAGACATGCCAACTAGGGGGGCCAACGACCAATACTAGTCGTTATCGATACTCAGCTCGTTCGAAGCGGTTGGGAGGGGTTTGGAGCTGTAGCAGCGTGGGCTGCAGACCACGGCCAAGACTCCAGTGGGTTCGTAAAACAAGCGCAGATGGTTGTTGCGAAGCGCGCTCAGTTCAAACATGTCGTATGAATTTTGGAGCATCCCGTCTATTTGAATGGTATTAGAAGGTTAGCGTAGCGGTCGGATACGAAGTGATCTGGGGACTGACAGAAGGGCACAAATTTTATCTCCATGTTTCGCATCGAACCCAAATCGTGTAGTTCAGGTAGAACTGTGTGCCATACGGACGCTTCGCCCTCGAGGTATAGGTGGCGAAGAGGAGGCAGAGTGGAGTTCGGTTGGCATGCTCGAAGGAGGGCATCCCTCCAGAGCTCCTGCGTGGATACCAACGCCGCCATATTGTGTGCATATCCAGGGGAGAAGATACCAAGCGTGCGAAGATTGGGTGGGAGTCGGCGGAGAGCGAGTATATAGTCGGGTAAGTGTGATTGTGGCGACTGAATCGAACGAGAATCGACCACAAGGTGCTTCAGCTCGATGAATTGGCTAAACGCAAAGCTGGGGAAATCACTCGTGATGTTCCCCGTGATGACGAGTGATTCGAGAGTGTTGGCGTACGGGTATAGCGATTTGATTGATTCAATTGTCAATAAATTACAAGCCAATTCCACGACGCGAAGTTCGGGGAACGTGGCTGGGATCGTGACGCCTCCATGATCAGCAGAACAGCCAGACAACCGAAGAGCGCGCAATGCGGGGAAAAGGGGCCATTGGAAGTGTGCATCCCACTTGAAAGATTCGAGCGAGAGTTCCTCTGTGACTGGAAAGCTACGAGGGGAATTGGCGGTCGAAAAAATGAATTTGAGGGGCAATAAGCCACCGGTAAGTGATATGATTCGAAGTTTGGTAAAGGAATGACAGTCGGGAAGAAGTGCTGGTAGGTTTGGGGTACTTCGCGACGCCCATGCATAGCTCAAACCGACGGAGACGAGGTTTGGGCAGGAGCTGACGACAGATGTCCAGTGGTCTCGGAAATAGCGACGACGAGTAAATATACCCGACAGCCGCTGCGACCATTGAGGACTCTCTGACGGTGTGGTGACATCCAAAACGGCTAGGCATTGGACAAGGTCGCCCAAAGCGGGGTTCTTGGTCACCGTACGCGCAAAAAGGGCAAATTTGTCGTGGCCAACAGTTAAGGCTCTCCGGTAGAGCAAATTCACCCCGCATGAGTACCATAACTTGTCGATTAAAATGGCAGCCAGCAAGCTGGATGAGCTAAGGATGTGCCTCTCTATCCATTGTGAATAGGCCGAGCGGTCTTCGAGTTGGAAAACGAGAGTAGCAATGGGTTGCTCTTCCAATGCCAAATGACTCAAGATATGTGTGACGATCTCAGGAGGAAACCGAGACGTGGCAGTAGGTTGTGGCACCTTGGTTACTTTCTGCAAGATGGTCCGTTTTGTGAGCGGTAACGACGATGGAATGAGAAAACACTTACTCGGGCCATCTTATTCCGTCAGTCCGAAAATGATAACCGGGTACTGGGCACCTTGAGGACAGAATTAGAAAGTGGATAGTGGTCAACGACAAGGTGACCTGAACAGCTTCGTCGGACCGGGAGCAATCACAACTGTAGCCGACCACGACATCGTCCGGAATTCTTCCTCTCCTCTTACCTCCATCGCTGCCGTCGGCGACCCTCTAAAAGCTCTGTAGCTGCATCGAAGACTACACGCAAGGCAGTCATGGGGTGAAATGTCGAAAATACCGACGTCAGCAGGTTGGCTTCCCCGACTTCTGTGACAATGACGAAACATAAGAATGGGGGTTCATTCGATTCTGCACCATCCTCCTCTTCGGTTTACCACCACCATGTTACGCTTACGAGGCCCCATTTTTGGGTCGGTTCTGGTTGCTCTGTGGGCTTTGGCTGTTCAAGCTGAGTGGGTGGACCCTACAGTACTTGACGCCTGCCCAGGCTACAATGCTACAAACGTCCAAACCACTGGCTCAACCCTCACAGCTGACTTGGTACTTGCCGGCGCGCCATGCAATGTATTTGGGAACGACACCCGACAATTATCTTTAGAAGTTGTGTATGAGACGAGTGCGTACGGTTTCGCTCATGTTTCTCGATGCGTTGGGAGGGTTTGACGAAGAGGGGTCTGAAAGACTCCAGAGTCCAGAGGAAGGATGGAATATGCCAACCCTTTTCGTGACGTTTATAGAGTAATCCATTTCTGCTTGCTGATGCTTCCTCCCCACCAGCCACTCGCATCCACGTCAAAATAATCGATCCTTCGACGATCCGATATGAAGTACCGGCCTCAGTTTTTCCCAGACCAATATCTAGCTCTGCATCACCGGATTCGGCCGCCATAGGTTTCAACTACACTGAAGCTCCATTCTCCTTCACCATCTACAGGACCAGCACTTCCGAAATATTGTTCTCTACCGCCACCCATCCTATTATCTTCGAACCACAGTACCTTCGCGTCAAAACCGACTTGCCAGTCAATGCGAATTTGTACGGGCTGGGAGAGAACACGGACTCGTTCCATCTCCCAACCTACAACTACACCCGAACCCTGTGGTCTCGAGACGCGTATGGAGTTCCTCCTGGTACCAATCTTTACGGGAACCATCCCATCTATTTTGAGCATCGGACCACGGGAACCCATGGAGTCTTTCTCCTGAGCTCCAATGGGATGGATATCAAGATCAACAACACCGAAGCTGGGAAGGGTACTACATTGGAATACAATGTCATCGGCGGTGTTCTCGACTTCTACTTCCTCGCTGGAAGTGAGACCGACCCAACTGAGGTGACGAGGCAGTACGCTGAGGTCGTTGGCACGCCAGCTGAGGTTCCATATTGGTCTTTCGGACTCCACCAATGCAGATTCGGGTATCAAAGTCGGTGATTCGTCTACGTTCCCGTCAAGTTCAGGCTAATCATGGCACCAGACTACATCGAAGTATCGGAAGTTATTACAAACTATTCCGCCGCCGACATTCCTTTGGAGACCATGTGGACTGATATTGGTAGGTATTGTAATTTCGTTACCAAATCCAACCGTCTCACCACTTCGCCACCAGATTACATGAATCAACGACGTATCTTCACAACCGATCCCAACTACTTCCCGCTTTCGCGGATGCGCGAGATCGTTGACTACTTGCATTCGCATGACCAAAGATATGGTACGCCATCCATTTGGCTTTGCGAGTGATGTACCTTTCCTCACCCTTCATAGTGTTGATGACGGACCCTGCCGTCGCTTATGCACCTGGACAAGGCTACGGACCATTCGATCGCGGTACCGCGTTGGATGTCTGGCTCAAAGCTCCGAACGGGACCAGCCCTCATCTAGGACTTGTTTGGCCTGGCGTCACCGTCTTCCCTGGTACGATTCTTTCCCTCACAAACCATTGGGTTTTTTCTCACTGGTTTTTCTGTAGATTGGTTCCACCCCAGCATTCAAGCGTAGGTTTCTCCCCGCCCCACTTTGAAGTCTTTTTCTGATAGGATTTCAACTAGCTATTGGTCCAATGAATTTGCCCTGTTTTACAACCCAGAAACAGGAATTGATATCGATGGAGCTTGGATTGACATGAATGAGCCTTCCAGTGTGAGCCTCTCTCTCAACTACCCAGTCGTGGATTTCCTTACCCCATAATACAGTTCTGCCTCTTCCCCTGCGATGACCCTTTCACCCAAGCTATTCAACAAGACTTACCTCCGGCGCGCACGACTCCACCCCCTGACCCAAATGCCCCGATCTTCACGAACAGTACCTCCATGAAGAAGAGGCAAGCCTTGAGTGATCAAGATATCCTTTATCCGCCTTATGCCATCGAGAATGCTGCTGGAGGACTATCAAACAATACCGCTCACGTTAGAGTTTTACTTCCTTGCGATAATCAGCCCGACTAACGTTAATGTCACCAGAGCGATGCATTACATGCAAATGGGCAGATTGAGTATAACACTCGTGAGTAGAAGATGTCTACAACATCTATACGAGTGCTGATATTCATTTTACAGATAACCTTTATGGTACCATGATGTCAATGGCAACACAAAACGCGATGCTCGCTCGTAGACCTGGCTTGCGCACTCTGGTCATCACCCGATCGACCTTCGCCGGTGCGGGAAGTCACGTTGGCAAGTGGCTTGGTGATAATATGGCGGATTGGGAACATTATCGGTTCTCTATTGCTGGTTCGTTGATTCATGCTTGTTCCAACGAAAAAGTTTAATAGGTGATCTATGATCTCGTTGACAGGCATGTTGGGAATGGCTAGTGTCTATCAAATACCTATGGTTGGAAGTGATATCTGTGGATATGGTGAGACTAATCCCGAACGTGATCCTGAGTCAGAACGAAGAGCTTATCTCCTTTTGTAGCTTTAAACACCACCGAGACTCTATGTGCGAGATGGGCCATGTTAGGGGCATTTTCTCCCTTCATGCGTAACGTGCGACATTTTGCTATCGATCTTGCCCTTAATCGCTGACTGTCGCATTTAGCACAACGATGACACTTCACTTCCCCATGAGTTCTATCGTTGGCCTACTGTGGCTCAAGCTGCTCGGAACGTTCTCGATATTCGGTAAGCTGATCTTATTCCGGACATAAGCCGTTCTCATCCTCGAACAGATATCGTTTGATGGACTACCTCTACACCGCCTTCCACCTCGCCCACACAGACGGAACTCCCATCGTCAATCCGTTGTGGTACATGTACCCTCAAGACGCCAACACTTTCCCAATTGACCTCCAGTTCTTCTTTGGCGATTCTATCCTCGTATCCCCTGTTACTGAAGAAAACTCGACCTCCGTCACGATCTATCTCCCGAATGATACCTTTTACGACTGGGCCACGCTGTCCCCCATTCAGGGCGAGGCCAGCAACATCACCCTTACAAATATCGACTTCACCACCATCCCACTCTACATCCGCGGAGGCGTCGTCTTGCCGCTCCGTGCTCAGGGCGCCATGACGACCACTGTTTTACGACAAACAGACTTCGAGTTGGTCGTTGCACCTGGGGTTGGTGGCGAAGCGTCCGGCTCCCTATATGTCGACGATGGTATTTCCATTACTCCCCCCTTGACCACGGAGGTCCAGATGGGGTACAGCCAAGGAAAACTGTGCGTCAACGGCTGGTACGATTACCCAACTGGTGTCAACGTCGCGAGGGTCCTTTTCCTTGGTGTGGACACGGAGCCAGGGAGTGTTGTAGTGGGATGCGGAAGCAGTACGAACAACGCCACCTTCTCGTACGATGCAGCGTCCAAGGTAGTCAACGCGACCCTCGACATTCCATTCAATGGGGACTTCTGGGTCCAAATGTCCTGAAAAATACTGTGTTCCGTGCCATCTTTTTGTCTCTCCCCCCTCTCGTTCAAGTTTTGTAGCATTTTCTTGAGGTTAGATCACAGTGAACGTCCTTCTCTCGAAACGCTTCACCGCACACTTGAGAGACTCCGATATTCTAATCGATGTGTTCATTCTTTGCAGTTTTTTCGTATAGGACAGGTTGAGCAGAAGGCACTGGCTCGCATTGTTGAAGGATTGCAGATGAACTCAGTTTCGGGCGCTGGCTGTTCCAAAACCAAGAATCAGGAGGGTACGGTATCTATAAGTGGATTCGACCCAAGCGACCGAGTCGGTACCGGTTCTATGAGACAAGAAACTTAGTACCGCCTGAGCGGTTGGGCGATGGGAGGAGAACGTACGCCACGGCTGCCCGAGCGAAATCAAGCTTCCATGATAGTCCTCGGATCGCAAATGAGAAAATCTCAAAGATACCAACCGGTGGAGGTCATCCATCGTATCATCTTCGCGATGTATAAGTAAAATAGAATTAATTCGAGTGCGAAGAAGGGACTTGCTAGCAAGAGCAAAAGTTGCTTTGATGCCTTTCGATCCGAGCAAGGTGGTGAGTTCCTCTGCCGTTGAGCCCCAAATCGATGTGGAGCCCTCGATATAAATACTCTTCAAAGAAGGGATGGGAGGGATGCCCAATCGTAAGGCGTGCCTTAACGCCTGGAGGATTGACTTTTGAAGGTCTTTCGCCTCTTCAGAATTCACCGCATCAAAATCTTCAAGGAAGGGCATCAAAATTGTCAAAGTCACCAGTTTAGGTGGGAGTTGGTCGAACAATAGAGTCGGTTCTAGAAATGAGGTGGTGTAGGAATTCGGTATGAAAGCCATGAGATCCAATGTCAAGTGTTGCATTTTTTCGAATTTGGATGGATCGAGTGTGGTTGGGGTGTTCACGTTGCACCGGCGAAGGATGATGAGTGAGGTTAATGTACGAGTGAGTTGATTGAGACTGTCGAGGTGGTTCAGGCCATAGTGGTATGTTGAAGTATCGACGAGTTCCAGATGTTGAATACCGGTTAAATGTGAAGGGAGTAGTGAGCCCTGATGAATAGCTCCGCAACCAGACAGGCTGAGGGTATGAAGGGAGGGGAGAGAAGGGTACGGCTCCGACCAAGCGAGAGTGTACTCGACATAGAGTTCTTCTAGGCATGGAAGGGAACTATAAGGGACGAGGAGGCTATGGGCTGTGGCTAAGTGTAGCCCACTGAGGCAAAGTCGCTTCAGGCCAGTGAGGTTGGGGAGGTCGAATATAATACGAAAGGGTTGTTGGGCGTCGAATGTTTCGGAGGTGTGGGAGGAGAGGTTGATAGAATGGAGATTGGTGCACGTATTCATAATTGTGTTTAGGTTCGTGTCGGATAATAGGGTAGGAGGATGAAAGAAACGGCGAAAACGCCAAAATCCATAATGACGGGGGAAATCGAGGATGACGATAGATTTGATGATGGTGGACAGCCCAGGATTAGCCATCATGGCATCCTTGAGTGAGCGAATACCACGCGTAGAGGCAATACAAGGGCTCTGGTATAGTAACTCAAACCCACTTGCATACCAAGCTCTGCACACCAAAATAGCAGACTTGAGGTCTCGGAGGGGTGGCTGGTTGGCGCGACGAGCATATACACTAGTGCAGTGCGAGGTCGGTTGCAGACATCTGAAAATCTCCACGAGGATCTGCGGGGGGATATGCCTGTGGGCTGGGGCCTTTAACGTTCGATTGGCGTCTTTCGGAGGTTGCTGCATGCCATGATGAAAATGTCTGCCAACTGCGAGGAAACAGACTACCAACTCACTCGCCGAAATAGCCGCAAACTCTTGACCGGAAGAACTTTCCAGGGGATATTGGGCCACTTCACGATGACATCTCTGTCGCCCGCCATTATCAAAGGGTGTAAGATTGGGACTTGGGCTTTGGACCCTTCGACGGAGAGATAGGATTCGTAGGACGTCCACAATCGCCTCTAGCACAACTGAGTCACAAAGGAACTGAGAGTCGACCTTGAACACCCTCCGCAGCACTGACTAAGTTTGTCACATCGTTATAAAGGAGAAGAGATGCTGTGCGTATGGCAAACTGGGTGCTTGACTGTTGAATGTACTCAGGCCAAGTCAAAATTCTCACGGTGATGGCTCAGCTCACGCCGCTCGGGTAAGGGCGTTAAGTGCTACAAGCCTTGAAATATTAATGTCCGAAAGTAATATGATTCAGCTTCTGATACTGCGTTCCCTACTGGGTCCGTTTTATGACCATTCCTCCCAGCCTACGAGCACTGTCCCAGCTGGTTCACAACCAGCACCTGCTGCCTTAGAGGATCCATTCCCAGGCAATTCCACCCCGCCTCCAAGACGTCGAAGGTAGTTGACCACCGCTGGGCCAAGTGGGCTGAGGGCTGCCTCGCCAGTAGAGGGATAATAGGTGGGTATAGATCCAGGATCGAAGCATCCAAGATAAGTAGAGGCACGTTCAGGTGTGACGATCGGGAGAGCCGGCTTCAGCGGAAGAGACGGCGGATCGAGTCGGTTCTGTGAGTGGGATATCCTTTAGCGTCCCACCAGAAAACTGAATTTTAAGATCATATGACTGAAACTTACGCCAATCCTCCCCAAACACGACCGAGGTTAAGCCATGAGCCTGAGATCGCAAATGAGAGTACCTCGACCTTCCCAAACCAATGAAATCATTTATGGATGCCATGTCTTCGCGAAGTGAGGACGAACTAGGGTCAATTCGAGAAACGAAGGGACGTACCCTCAAGACAAAAGGTGGTTTTGATACCTCTCGATTCAGCCAAAATGGTAAGCTCCTCTTCCGTTGAGCCCCAAACCGATGTCGAGCCCTCGATGTAAATATTCTTCAAGAAAGGAATGGGAGCCGTGCCTGGTCGTAAAGTATGTCTTAATGTGCGACGGATTGACTCCTGGAGGTGTACGACCTCTGCATTTGCATCAAGGAGGTTACTGAGGGGTACTAGGATGGTTAAAGTTACCAACTCCGGTGGGAGTTGGTTGAACACTAGAGTCGGGTGTTGCCCGATCGACCAAGGGTTCGGCATGAAAGCGGAGAGATCCAAGGTCAGGTGTTGCAGTTTATCGAAATTCGACGGATCCAATATAGTTGGGGCGCTCACGGTGCACCATTCGTAAAGGGTGAGTGAGATTAGAGTATGAGCGAGCCGGTTGAGACCATCGATGTGGCTCTGGCCATCGCTGTGACCAAGTATTGAAGTACCGGCGAGTGTCACGTGTTGAATACTGGTCAAATGTGGAGGAATTGGCGAATCTTGGAGAAATTGGCAACGGGATAGGCTGAGTGTATGGAGGGAGGGAAGAGAAGGGTACGGAGCCAACCAATCGTGCATGTGCCCGATATGGAGTTCTTCGAGCAGTGGAAGGGAACTATCAGGGTCGAAGGAGAGGCTACGGGGTGTGCTCGAGGGGTCTCCACTGAGGCAAAGTCGCCTTATGCCAGTAAGGTTGGGCAAGTGGAGTACAACATGAGAGCGTTGTCGCAGGGGGAATGTGTCTGAATGGTGGTACGAGATGCTGACTGAATGGAGATGGGTACATGCATTCATAATGCTGCTGAGGTTGTTGTCGAGTGATAGTATCCAGGGATGAAAGAAACGGTCAGAACGCGAACGGGATAATGCGGGTATGATGATAGATCGGATGAGGGTGGCCAGCCGAGGATTGGCCATCAGTGTATCTTTGAGTGAACGAATACTGCGCGCGGAGGCGATACAGGGGTTCCTGTATAGGAACTCAAGGCCACTTGCATACCAAGCTCTGCACACCAAAAGCACAGACCTGAGGTCTCCAGCTGGTTGGTCCCAGGGAGACAATACTCCATAGGTGTACCGTGCGGGCAGCTGCAGGTACGTGAAGATCTCCGAGAGTAGATCTGAAGGGATGTGCCCGTTGGCTGATCCATTTATTGCAAGCGCTCTGTTTGCAGGTTGCTATACGTCATAACTAACATGGGCAGTTGCGAGGATGAGGGTAAGAACTCACTCTACGAAAAGATGGCAAACCGTTGGCTAAAGGAAGGCTCCATCGACCTTTGCCGCCCGACATTGTCCAACGTATAGGATCGATGCTACTAGTAGGATCTTGGACTTTCGACTGAGAGATAAGCTGGCTAAGATAAGCTCTTGTGGTCGAACGACACCTGCGCTCGTCTGAATCCGCTTTATAATAAAGTGACACCGAGTCGACAGGAGTGCTGAGAATCGAGTTTTAGGAAACAACAGGGCTGAGCACTCAAGACAGCACCCCGTTTCAGAATGAAGATGCTGTGGCAAGATTGCCACTGTTGTCCTGATAGGCTATAGACAAACGTGATAGTTCTCACATCCGGCGTTCATTCTCCTAAATTTCGGGAACGGTGTTCGCGGCGACTGACTTCCGCTACGGGAAACAACGAACGGATGCGGGACGTAGTGGCCTCGGATGGTGTGCTCGTTGCATCTTATTGAAGGGGTAAACATAGGCACGGAATCAAGTGCCCTGACGTAACATCGTCATCCCCATCGCCATCTTTGCCCTAGTCGGATCACCCCAAGTCAACACAACTGGCGTCTAATTTGAGGAAAGAACCCAGTTCCACCCCGCCTCCAAGATGGGCCCGAACATAGTTGACGATTAACTCAGCCGAGTGAAAAGATTGTCATCTTTGCGATGGAAGAATAGTCGACGGGCCAATGAGATTCAAGATCTGGTCATTCCAAAGACTAATCAGATGTGACTATTGAGAGCACTGGCTTCAACTAAAGAGACAACTCGTCAGCTCGGTTCTGTAAGCAGGATATCCGTGAGCATAGTGCCAAAAAACGGGGTAGTATGACCGGAACTTACGCCAAGGCTGCCCAAACGGGATCAACCTTCCACCGAAATCCTGAGATCGCAGATGAGAACGCCGAAGGAGTAGCAACTCAAAGAGGTCTTCCCGAGACGCCGTAGCGTCTTTGCATTGTGTAAGCAAACAGAAATCAATTCGCATTCAAAAGGACCTCACCTGCAAGAACAAAGGTTGCTTTGATGCCTTTCGATTCGAGTAAGATGGCGAACTCTTCTTCCGTCGAGCCCCAAATCGCCGTCGAGCCTTCGATATAGATACTCTTCAAGGAAGGGATTGAACCTGATCGGAAGGCCTGTGTCAACAACTGACAGATCGACCTCTGAAGGTCTTCCGCATAAGCCGAAGTCGCCCCACTAAAGTCTTCATAGAAGGGCACCATAATCGTCAAAGTCACCAAGCCGGGTGGGAGTTGATCAAATTGTAAATTCGGTACGATGGCATAGTCCAACAGATTGCTCAACCGACTCCGAATGAAAGCTCGCAAATCTAAAGTCAGATGTTGCAGTTTCTCGAACTTGGAGGGATCGAATATGGTACGAATGATCACGGCACAGGATTGAAGGATGGCGAGGGAGGTCAATGTATGAGTAAATTGATACAGTTGCTCGATGTGATTCCTGCCTCGATAGTATGAGAATGTGTTCTCGAGTATGACGTTCTGGAGGTTCGTTGAATTCGACGGGAACATCGAAGCGTGGCGGTTGCATCGAGAGCTGGAGAGGTGGAAGGTACGAAGGGAAGGGAGAGAAGGGTACGGCGCCTTCCAATCAATAATAGTCCTTTCGATGTAGAGTTCCTCAAGGTTTGGAAGTGATCCATAAGGAATGAGGGAGGAATGATGAACATCGAGTGTGTACGATCCACTCAAACAAAGTCGTTTCAGGCCAGACAAGTGTGGCAGGCCCGATAACAGGCGGTAGGGCGCTGGGGATGTGCGGGGAGCGTTAGACGCATAGCCTATGCTGATTGAATGAAGATTCGGGCATGCTTTCATGATTTGGCTCAAGCCAATGACGGGCGATCTGCTTCCACGATGGAAGAAACGGCGAGGCCGAGGAGGGTCATGATGATGGAACAATTCCTTAACGACAATCGACTGGACGAATGCGCCTAGGGAAGGATTCGTCGCAACAGCACCCTTCAGTGAACGGACACTGCAAGTAGAAGCTATACGAGGGTTCCTGTATAAAAACTCCACCCCACTTGCATACCAAGATCTGCAAACCAAAATTGCAGACCTCAGGTCTCCGAGGGTTGACGTAAAGTGTCGATCATAACACGACCAATGAAGACCTGTCCCTAGAGAACGGGAGGCCTCGTCTGTGAGCCGTAGGCAATTGAAGATCTCTGCAAGGATCTCTGGAGGGATATGAGTGCCGGTCGGTGCAATTGGCGCTGGCACGCTATTAGCGCCTTTCGGCTGTTGCTGCACAACACATAAACAAATGAGCGCTAGCTGTGAGGACAGACGATAAAGACTCACTCGACGGAACAACCTCATGCCCTTGCCTCGAGGAAGTCCCCATTGAAGATCCCTCGACTTCGTGACCTCCACGCCTCCGCCTTTCATTCTGTGTGTGATTGATAGTGTCTCCGAATACGTCGA
This sequence comes from Jaapia argillacea MUCL 33604, assembly GCA_000697665.1. Classification (NCBI taxonomy): domain Eukaryota; kingdom Fungi; phylum Basidiomycota; class Agaricomycetes; order Jaapiales; family Jaapiaceae; genus Jaapia; species Jaapia argillacea. Next base: position 1,265,327 of record KL197715.1, read on the forward strand.
CTGCGAGATAAGCTTCGTAGAACACTACACCGCCCACAAATACGTGGTAAGTTGAGAGGGTAGAGAGAGTCGACTTTAAGCACGGAGAAAACCTCCTGCCAGTGCGCAGCACCGAAGAGCGTCAAAGAGAGTTTAGCGTCCTCACTCGGAACCGATAACCTGTGCATCTTGTATACTTATCTGTAGTAATGGTACTGCCTCGGAGAGTACTTGCGCGGTCCTCGTCGTATGCAGTCCAACTTCTCACGCTCAGGGGTTGTTAGAGTGTTGGGAGGAAATTCAAGGGAGTCGGTGCAAAGCATCACAGATATACGCAGAACATAGACAAAGATCGAGGAAATCAGATACCCTCCTATGTCTTCACAACTTAGCCACAGACTTGCCATTCTGCGGCTCCCCAAGCGCATACAATCCATCCAGTTCGGCTTTATACCAGTTATACGCGTCCTTCCTATCCATCACCCAAAAAAAAACACGTCAAAAACCAACCAGGGCGAGAGCGGGGGGTAGATAAGAACGCACCTCCGAATCTTCAAAGTCGGCGTCAGAGTACCATTATCAACGCTAAACAACTCCAACGACAAATGGATCCTTTTCAACCTCTCAAACCTACTCCCAACAAATCAGCGCACGAACTCCATACCACACACACACAAAAGCAAACTCACCCTTTCAACGAATTCTTCTCCGCTTCTTTATCCAACTCAGCCATGATAACGTTCACGACCCTCTCATCCCCAAGCGCCTCTTTCAAAGCCTTGACATCATCGCTCCCAACCCTCTTCTTCGTCACCCTACTCACAATCCCAGCCAACTGTACGGGGTCGGGTACGACGACGCCGACAAGGTAAGGTTGGAGCGAGTCTCCATGTACGAACACTTGAGCCGTTAACGGACAAGCCGAATAAAGGTTCTCGATTTTCTCGAGTGCGACGTATTCGCCTTGTGAGAGTTTCATTATGTTCTAAAGCAAGGAGTGGTGTGTGGTGAGCGACGTGAGGTAGAATAGCAAGGAGGGAGGGAGGGAAAGCTAACCTTGACACGATCAACGATCTTGAACCTCCCACATTCATCCACCTCACCAACATCACCCGTATGTATCCACCCCTCCTCATCAACCGTATCCTTCGTATTCTTCTCATCTACCCAAACACCCTCCAGTCAGTATTCACACCACGCGTATATCCCCCCCAAAGGAGTAAACGAGGTACACACCACGATAATAAACTCTGAAACAATTCGTCCCTCTAACACAAAGCTCTCCTCTAGGATTAGGTTTATCCTCACTCGTATACCCCATAGTGGGAACGTCTACCAATTTGATCTCGTTACATGGTTGCGGAGCACCAACCGTCCCAGACGAAGTTGGGTCATTAGGAAGAACACGAGTACATGTACCGCAGTTCTCTGTCATGCCATAGCTATTCGGGGGAAAGCGTGTCAGGAAGGGAGAAAATGTGTGAGGGGAGAGCGTACCCTAGAAAACGACGCAGATGTTCAGTGATTAAGGTTGGAGAGAGGAAGCACAGCCATACCTTCGATAACATCGCAAGCAAGAGCAATCTTGAGGAAATCCATCACATCAGCCGCGATAGGCGCAGACCCACACGAAACCATCTTTACATTTCCTCCCAAAACGGCTTGGATCTACATTCAAACCCATGTCATTAAAACCACTACATGCAGGTAGTCGCTTCGTCATGAAGCAACGAGGCCATCATGAAGCAAAACAAGGTCGAAACTCACCTTCGAAAACACAACTCTATCCCAAACGGCATGTTTATTCACCCCCGTACTCCTCAACCTCGCAACCTTATCACTCACAGCCTTCCTAAACAACGCGCCTCTCAAACCAGGTACGTCACCCGCTATCATCGCTGCCTACACGAGTACCGCGTTAGCGAAGGGGAAGGCGGAACGCGTGGAGAGAAGTGAAGAAACCGAGGAGGGAGAAAAGCAAGAGCGAATAGGCGGAGAAGGGATAAGGGAGCGAGGTTGGAAGGAAAGAAAAAAGGAGACATACCTGATAAACACGGTTAAGCACTCGAGGAACCGAAGGGAAGAAACTAGGTTTCAGAGTTTGCGCATCCGACAAGAGACGAAGTGGGTCATTGGTGAAGTAACCTATCGAACCTCCAACGGAGATAACCGATAGTTCACAGATTCGCTGTTAAGAATAAGGGGCAGAGTTAGTCAAGGGCGGGAGGATGTTGGAAGGAGGGGAAGGAGACGTGAGGAGGAAGGAATGTACCCCATAAATATGAGCCAAAGGCAAATAACTCAGCAACACTCCCCTCTCGGGGAACGAAGATCCAAACAAATTCGATTGAGTCGCTCCAGCCAAATTACCATGTGTCAACACCACGCCTAACAACGAAAATCAAGGGTCAGAGATTATATGCGTATTGGTGAGAATGATAGTTGGAGGGAGAAGGTAAACGCGAGGTATATGCGTCGCGGTGACGACAATGTGTGCGTATGCGCATACGGGGTTGGAGGGGGAACGTACCTTTCGGTGTATTGGTAGTTCCCTGCGCATAAATGCGTCTTTATTAGCAGGCTGTATAAAAACCGAGGATAAGGGATGGCGTGTGACACACTGATGTATAGCAGATTGACACGACATCTCCTGGTGTGACGGGGACGGGTTCAAGAGGGGTTGCTCGGCCTTGTGCTTCGACTGTAATGAACCACGGAGGTCAGGATCGATATTAGATGTACACCGAGAACAACCACTCAAGGTCGAATCACCACCGCACAAAAAATCCAGGAGGAATACTCACGTTCTTTCATATCAATGACTCTAACTCCTCCCTTTCCCTCTAAAACCCTCAACACACCCTTGGTGTCCTCACTCAAATCATCAATACAAACTATCATCTTGAGTGGTGGACATTTATGCGCGAGGGAGAGAAGCGTAGGCAAGTGGGGGAGTGTTGTAAAGACCATAGACAACTGGGCGTGATTGATGCTAACGAAAAATGAGCAACGGGGTGTCACAAAGTAGCGAAAAACCATACATATATTCTGAGGTAGAGACATGAGCATGAAATTGTGAAAATCCACAAAAAGCAAGAGGCTCACCAACAGAATCCCTCCCAAGGGTATCATACAAACTAACTCCAACCTTCCCATAAGCCTGCAACGCCAAATCCACAATCTGCCATTCAGGCCTATTGGCACTCCAAATCCCAACCGTATCCAACTCACCCCCACCAACCTCACCCCTAGCAAACAACCCACAAACGGCAGAGCCGACAGCTCTCCTCCTCACGTCAACCTCTTCATACGTCTGCCATACATAGTCCCCGAATGTCAAGGGGTTGGTGGAGGTTACGGGACGGTATCCAAGGAAGGGGAGGGTGGCGGATTGGGAGAGACCGGTTGTGAAGATTTGAGGGAGAGTTAGGAGGGTGTTGGGTGTTTGGTGGTCGATGAGGCCGAATACACCTGAGCGGTAGTGGCCTGCGTTTTGTTCTGTCAGGATGAGGGCGAGGACGAAAGGGACAAGACATACCAGTTTGCCCTGGTCGTTTCGTCCCTGGCACCTCGACAGACTGTTTCTTATAGTCTAACTTCTCAGGCCAGGCCACACGTTTATCGACGTTCCCAATCATTGTACTTTGTCTTCAAGTTTGACAGCAGCGGCGAGGAGAACAGCGAACGACAAACGACCAGCAAACAAGGAGCAAACAAGAAAGTTCGGGGAGAAGCCAGCGGGGATATATGAAGACCGACGCTTCGATATTTTTGTACGCAGGTAAACTAGATAGGAGGCCGGTCGAACTCTGATTCCGAGCCTGAATGTTTTCAACTTGTATTCACAGGCATCCATTTCAGGCACAGTCCATTGCACCCGCACCGGGTGCAAGCTAAGTATCATCTGGTGTCGTAGCTGGCGATGTACGAGTGCAAGGACTGGCGATGTTGCCTTTTGTTCCACACACGAACTTGGACATTCCACCTCTGCCCAATCATTTCAAATTACTACCCCACGGCACATCAAGACAACAAGTGAACGTGAAAAGACGTGAAACCCGAACGTGACCTAGAACCCCGAAACTTATCCCATAAGTAAAAGCAGAGACGCAGATAACAAAGCCGTATCAAGCCCTCAAGGACGTTGGGGAGCCTACATCAGCACACCACAGTCAGCGGGCCGATCGGAACCTACAAGAAATAAGAGAAAAACACTCACATCTCAACAAACCAAACGGTCCCAAAGGTGACCACCACCACCAACCCTCCTCCCTCCTCGTAACTCTCGCAGACGAACTATTCGAATACTTATGCTTCGAATCTAACCCCCGATCAGTCCCACCCAACTCTGAGAAGAAAACGAATCACTCACCACTCAACAATAAACGATGCTTCACGCCCTTCTTCCTACACAACTCAAACAACTCATCCACAACCCCCGCCCAAACACCCAAATCACCCTCCACATAAACCTCCTTAAACGCCTCCCTCCCTTCTCCCCTCAACAACCCAATCAATCCATCCCTCAACACAGCTTCCGTCCCACCAACATTAAGATGCGGAGCACGCGCCTTCCTCCTCAAAATACACAACCTCTCCAAACACCCGGGCAACGCCTCTAAATCAGGAACGAAAACTCCATGAACGTGATCAACGATATGCGGATCCATAACCAACTCTCTCAACCTCTCAAACCTCCCAAAATCCAACGACGTCGCACGGTTGTTCCACCATGGTCCGATCAGGATGAGAGATTCGAGTTGGGAGGCGTAATGATAAAGGTCGTGTACTTGATTTTGTTTGAAAGAATACGAATTCACCAGTTCGATGTGGAGGAGTGATGGTATGTTGAGTGGTAAGACACTCTCGGCTCTCGTGATCGAACACCGAGCGATTCGAAGCCTAACAAGCCCAGGCATATCCGGCCAAACGAAACTCGAACCCAACTCGAACCTCTCCAAAGACAATTCTTCCAATCTGGGTAACGTCAATGGGAGGCGTAAACTGTCGAGGTTCGCATGGCCACAACATAACGCCAATCTCCTCAGGTTGGCCAGATGGTTAGGATTGAGAAGGAGTGGTTTCGTTAGGCGGTGTAGGTCGGTCGGGTTGGCGTAGCCTATCTGGATACCAACCGCCTCCAACCTCTCACACGCCTCCAAAGTCGTATCAAGGTTCTTGGCAGCGTTAACCCGACATTTCGTCCTTCCACGATAAACCACTCTCTCCAACACACTCGGCACCCCACAAAAACCAAGTACGCCAACCGTACTAACCGATCTCACCAACCTCCTCAACTGCACTCCATCCTCCCCCCCAATCGTCCTTGCAAAAAGAGCCAAAGAGCGATCCGAAGCGAGGAGGGGTTTGGAGTAAAGGTGCTCGATCGTACACGAGTACCAGAGCTTGGAAACGAGGCAGGCGGAATGGAGGTTTCGTTGTGTTGGGAGGAAGGAACGGAGGATGAGGATCTGGCCTTGGAGTTCGTCGGATTCATAGGGGATTGCGTCGGTTTGGGTGGGGTCCCATGTTGAGAGATAGTGGATGATGAGAGAGAGGGTCTCAGGTGGGGGGATCGGGCATCGAGTCGTTTTTGATTTGGATTTGCACCGGGTGCGATAGCTGAGGGCGTGGAGTTTCTTCGTCGAGTTGAACAAATCGCGTAAATACTCATACGTGAAAGTGGGATGAGGAGCTGCCCACCTTGTTGACGACTTTCAACATCTCGTCCTCAGTTGGTAAAGTGAAGAGCCGTTCGACTTGTCGCCTCGTCAAACGTCCTCAGAGATAAAGTAACCCCTATCATATATGGGCCAGCCATGGTACCTCCGATCGCCTGAATCCCGACCAAGACTGAAACAGTCCCAACTGAAAGGGTCGATCGAAAAGTCCATAGACTCGAAGTCCACGTGAAGTCGCTCACGATCAGGAGGAATGAGATTCAACGGTTGCCATTCATTCGGAACCGCCTCTGGGGTATTGAATCGGCGGGGCATCGTTCGATCGACATGTGCAGAATTGGAATTGATTGGGCTTTGAATTGGGCTTGTACGAATGCCAATCTGCGATCTCCAGCCGTGGATGGATAGATAGATAACAATTTGCAGTGGGATTCAATGCAGCGGGCGATGGGCGGTTTTGGTATCGGAAGCGCCTTGAGGCGGGATGTCGATGAGGGTTCACGAGATACAAGGGAGTCTGGAATGATCCTGGATCATAGTGAGGTTTGTTTGCTCCATATCTGTCTGAATGGCAACGATAGAACCTGAGGTAGGAGGAACGTCGAGGGCTGGTCAGTCGTGGTAATTGGTGAACTTGCAATTGTTGACTTCAACGAGCGAGGTTACTGTAGGTACAAGTCAATTATTATTGGGTACGACTACGATCAATACGATTATAAACAATCATGCCAGATCCTGACCCATCGAGAACCCCCACAATCAACGCTTGCGATAAAGGGTAGCAGCCAACCTCCTTGCAGCTACAGGACCCAATTCCTTGGGTGGCTCAGGAGACACCCCTCGAGACGAAGGTTCCGAGTCACCACCACCTTCCCTCTGAACGACTTCCAAAACTGTCAAGTCCTCCTGATGGGCCGGCGTGACCTGGCGAGAAGGGATATCATCATCCTGAGGCCAACTGGCTTCACGATAATGATGCACCACGGACCGACGTTCGGGAGACATGGACGCAACACTCTCAGTAACCTTCCGAGCTTTGCTTGGTGACATGCCCCCATGACTCGACCGTCTCCTCTCCCTCCGACGAGCCTCATCTGCCCTCCCTTCCACCACAAGCCTCCGGAAATCATGCGCCCGACTTGGGGCAGGTGGGGTATAACTACCACTCTCGTCGTCTTCAGCTGGTTCCCATCTAAGAACTTCTTCCCCAGCATGACGAGACGAGGCGGAACTCCCTCGTCGCATCAATTGCTTCTCCACATCCTCAGCATCCATGTCCGACAATGCCCCGTCGCTCTCATTTTTTGAGAACCACTCTTGTGCAGCGTCACGAGCAGCTTCCCTCATCTTCCAAAGCGCCTTATCCGTCCTTTCGAAAGTCTTAGCCTCCTTATAGGTCTTCAACACCACATCCGCATTAAACCCATGATTGTCTACCATCTTCTGTAATAGCGCCTCAGTCCCCACTTTAACAGCCAAATGATAGTCGTTGGCGCTCCGAGGTGAAGGCGGGGCAGGACTGGGTAACCGAACAGTGGTCGCCAGTGAGGAACTTCGTGAAGGATACTGTGAGAGAGATTGGACTGGAACCTGGGTAGGGATCGATGAATGAGATAGACGGAAACTCCTACGAAGCAATTCACTCGTAGTTTCACTCGAGTTGCTTCGGCTCACTTCAGCCTTGGACGGAAAGCCAGCAAACGTTTCTCTCCGAGCCCTGCGAGGCTCCACCGGCCTCCCTCGCCCCTCCGCTTCATGTCCACTATCAGACCCACCGCGGACGAGCTCCTGGTGTTCCTCGGGCTCGGGGAGTACGAATGGATCCAGTCTACGAGATGCAGGAAGAGCTTGGGGCATAGAAAAGCGGAGGGACTGTTTCGGTTGGTTGATCAACCCCAAAGGAGTACCCCCCTTTTTCAAAGACGATTTCCTTCCAAGATTAACACTGGTCTGGGTTTTTCTGTCCGAAGTATGGTTAGGAACAGATTTGTCCGAAGGACGTTTCACGGGACTCTGAGCTGTGGGGAGGTGTTCGAGGAGACGTGAGGGCCCGGCTACGGCATTGGGTTCCGTAGACAACGAAGCAAACAAGCGTCGAGGAGCTGGACGAGTAAGACGAGGTACTTCAACTTCGGTTTCTGCCGTAGTGACCGGTATCGGAGATTTCGACCGCGATGTCGGGAGCTCCGATGGCTTCTCTTTCGTATTGGCCGAGACAGCAGGAGGAACGCGAGATGCAGCAGACGGAAAGTTCTTGACGAACTGCGCGGAGCCCGTAAACGGAGCTGGTTTTGATTTTTCTCGTATTGCTGGGCGAGGAGGTGGTGACGGCGAGTCTAGAGGAGACGGGGCAGGAGCTCGAGCTGGCTTGGGTTGGGCTCTCGTGGATTTCGCGGGGATGATCCTTTCCTCTTGGTCCTTTGGAGCGATTCGGCGATCCTCGGGCTCTGTAGCCTTGTTCTTACCCTTGTCCAATCGCTTCGCGCGCCTGACAGGAGGCCACGCCACGTCCTCATCCATCTCACTTCGTCCCACCCCTTCTTCCCGGTCATCCCTCCCATTACTCCCGTCACTCAACCCATCAAACCCACTAACCCTCCTGCCACTCAAACTCAGTCTCCTCCTCCCTTTTCCATCCGAAAACGCGCTATTGTACGGCCCTTCTGTTAAATGTGGTAGCTCCTTCTGTGATCCGTGTACTGACGGAGTCGAGGGAAGCGATGTGAAAGCATCAGATTCGTCGTCGGATGAGGTTGGTGATAATGAGGATATGGAGAGCGGAGGTTGGACTGCAGCCCGAGCTGGACGTTTTCGACGAGAAGCATCCACGTTCTGCGAAAGTGGTATTCCTTCGCCGTCAGGTTTCGCCATGATATCGTCGCCTGATAAAGGCGGAGTGGGTTCTTGGTACGTTTCTGGTTCATGTTGCGAGCTTGATTTCGCGGGAGTTGATGGAAGAGCCTGAGATCCCGAATCTCTTGTATTCGTCGGATCTGGAGCTCGGAAGGCGCCTGCGACCGAGGGATCTTCGGTTTGGCGAGTCTCTGAGGGTTTGGAGAGATAGGGGGCGGGGACGGAGGATATTGTAGGGTATAATGACATGTACTCTCCACCTTGCTCCGGTGTTTGAGGAGCCTGGCCGAGAGGTAAATCAGGGGTCGGAGGCCTTCAACACATGAGCCACTCAAAAAATATATGGGCTGAGAAGAACTAGGACTCACCGTTCCGTAAGTTCGAGACTACTGTTATGAGCATCCTCGTCCTCGTCCATCGCGTCATCGACTTCGGCTTCTATCATCTCGTCTACCTCGGCAGCCTCAGTCCCATCATCATCCGCGTCGACAGCCCCTGAGTAGTCGTCAGAAGCAACATGATCGATAACTACTTCTGGTTCCTCCAATGACGGTTCTTTGACGGCAGGGCGCGTCGATGGTCCCGCAACAGGAGCGGGCTGTCGAGCGGGGGTCTTGGAACTGCGTGGACGATGATCTGATTTGACAATTGGGGCATTTTGAGGCGCCTTGTAGAGCGCAGTAGGTCGCTTCGAAGGTCCAGCGCGTCGAGGGTCCCCTTCATCGTCGGTGATGTCGATGATCACGGTCGCCGTCTTCATCTTCTTAGTTACCGCTGAATCGACCTCCTCTTCGCTCCTACTCCGTTTCTTGTGCGAAATAGGTGCTCTGGGGGTATTAGGGACATTGGTCTGCGATTCGGAGGGCCTTGGTTGCTTCTTCTCTTGTTTCTTCTGCCATCGCCTGATCCTGTAATCGAATTCCTCCGCGTGTTTGATATAACGTTCGCGCCACGACTGCCAACTATGTCTGGCAGACCAGGGCCATTTGCCCTCTGCCTGTCGCGTCCCGAGAGAATCGTAAGGGGACTGAAGTTCAGAACGATGGACGCGCTTACATTTTCGACTAAGGTTTTGTATAGGCTGTTCCCATTTCTATTAGGCTTCTCAGGGTTGTACTTTCCGATGTATTTCACTAGATAGCAGTCATCTTCGTCGGTGTACTCGTTTCGAGTTCTGGAATGAATCAGTAACGTGGAGTTCAGGTGAAAAAAAAGGAAAGTAACTCACTTTCGAGCCGACATTCAACTGTTCGCATAGGCTCAAAATTTGTAGTCGGCGGTGAAGTTAGGAAGCAGAATCACACCGGTTGCTTTCTGAACGAGACGGAGGGCAAGTCGCAAGTTTTTGGACTTCAATTTCGCGACGCGACTGTGGCGACGCGGAAAGGGAACTTCGCCGGACCGTACATATCGTGAGGGCGCTAAACTCTGCTGCACAGGAGTTTATCTCTGTGCTCAAAGTCGGCCCTCTCAGCTCCCTCAGCTTGCTGGCACCTCGCATTAGTGGACGGTATAGCGTGTCACGAACTTATCTCGCGGTTGAAGTATTCGGAGGCTCTATCAATCGTACACTGAATGAAAGGTGGAGGCGTGAATATCACGAAGTCGAGGGATTTTCAATGGGGGCTTTCTCGAGGCAAGGGTTTGCGGTTATTCAGTCGGGTGAGTCTTTATCGTCTATCTTCACAGCTAGCGCCCATTTTCTCATGTGTCGAACAACAGCCGAAAAGCGCTAATAGCGTGCCAGCGCCAACTGCACCAACCAACATTCACATCCCTCCAGAGATCCTTGTAGAGATCTTCAGGCACCTACAACTCTCGGGCGAGGCGGCATCCCGTTCTCGAAGGTCTTTTTTTCATGGGTCATGTTATGATCAACACGTCGCATCAACCCTTGGAGACCTGAGGTCTGCAATTTTGGTTTGCAGATCTTGGTATGCCAGCGGAGTAGAGTTTTATACAAGAACCCTCGTGTCGCTTCTACTTGCAGCGCCCGTTCACTGGGGGGTGCTATCGCGACCAATCCTACTCTGGGCGCATTCATCCAGTCCATTGTCGTGAAGGAATTGTTCCATCATTCTGACCCTCCTTGACCTCGCCGTTTCTTCCATCGCGGAAACACATCGCCCGACATTTACTGGGGTCAAATCATGAAAGCATGCCCGAATCTCCATTTGATCAGCATAGCCTATGCGTTTAACGCTCCCCGCACATCCCCAGCGCCCCATCGCCTTTTCTCGCACCTACCAAACTTGTCTGGCCTGAAACGGCTTTGTCTGAGTGGACCGTCCACACTCCATATTCTTAATTCCTCCCTAATACCTTATGGATCACTTCCACAACTCGAGGATCTCTACATCGATAGGATTGTCATTGAGTGGAAGGCGCCGTACCTTTCGCCACCTTCCCTCCGAACATTCCACCTCTCCAACTCTCAATCTATCCATCGCACTTGGATGTTCCCGTCAAATTCACCGAACCTCCAAAATGTCATACTCGAGGACACATCGTCATTCTTCCGTGGTGGGAGTCACATCGAGGACCTGTATCAATTTACTCATACATTGACCTCCCTCTCCGCTCTCCGAGCCTGTATCGTGGTAACTCGTATCATATTCGACCCCTCCAAGTTCGAGAAACTGCAACATCTGACTTTGGATTTGCGAGCTCTCACTCGGGATCGGTTGGACTCGACACTCGTACCGACTCTACTATTTGATCAAATCCCACCCGCCTTGGTGACTTTGACGATTATGGTGCCCTTCTACGAAGAATTAGATATAGCGACTTCAGAGTATTCGGAGGACCTTCAGAAGTCGATCTGTCAGACGTTGACACAGGCCTTGCGATCAGGTTCAATCCCTTACTTGAAGATTATCTATATCGAAGGCTCCACGGCGATTTGGGGCTCAACGGAAGAAGAGTTCACAATCTTGCTCGAATCAAAAGGCATTAAAGCGACCTTTGTTTTGCAGGTGAGTTCTTTTGAACTCGAAATGAATTTTTGTTTGCTTACACGTTGCGAAGATGATGTGGCGTCGAGGGACGACCTTCCTGAGTTGCTTCCCTTCAGAGCCTCACATTTGCGATCTCGGGATTTCGGTGGAAACTTGATCACATTTGGGCAGCCTTGGGGTAAGTTCCGGTTAGACTACCTAGTTGTCTGGCGCCATACTCACAGATGTCCTGGCTCGCAGAACCGAGCTGACGAGCCGTCTCTTTAGTTGAAGCCAGTGCTGTCAACAGTCACACCTCGTTGGTCTTTGGAAGGACCAAATCTTGAATCCCCTTGCCCCGTAGATTATCCTTCCATTGGCAAGATGAAAATCTTTTCACTCAGCTGAGTTGGTCGTCAACTACGTTCGGGCTCATCTTGGAGGTAGGGCAGAACTGTGTCCTTTCCTCGAATTAGACGCCGCTGTGGTCACTTGGAGTGGTCCTTGGCCGAGACTAGGGAGAAGGGTGGTGGTGGGGATGACGATGTTACTTCCGGACACTTTGATTCCCTGCATATGTTTACCCCTCCAGTAAGATGCAACGAACTACCGTCGCCTATCTGTTCGTTGTTTCTTATGGCGGCATATGGCGGAAGTCATTCGCCGAGAATACAGTTCGCATGAGATGGTAAGCGCTGGACGTGAGAACTGTCACATTTGTTCATGGCCCATGACCATGACAATAGCGGCAGTCATGCCCAGCATCTGTCCATTGCCACGAATCAGAGCGCCAAACTACGCTGTTCAGTGCTCAGCCCTGTTGTTGCCTACTCAGCGTCGATTCAGACGAACGTAGGTGTCGTTCAACCATAAGAGCTTCAGCTAGCCAGCTTATCTCTCAATCGAAGGTCCAAATTCCTAGCATCGATCCTATGAGTGGAGAATGTCGGGCGTTAACCGTCAATGGAACCTTCCTGTCGTCAACGGTTTGCCATCATTTCGTCGATTAAGTTCTTATCCTCATCCTCATCCTCGTAGCTGCTCATGCTGGTGATGACGTGCAGCAACCTGCAGAAGATCTCGAAAGATCGCTCGCGATAGACGAATCAGCCAACGGTCACATCCCTTCAGATGTCCTCGCGGAGATCTTCAGGTACCTGCAACCGCCCGCAAGCTACCCCTATGGAGCATATGCTCCCCGCGAGCAGCCAGATCTCCGAGACCTCAAGTCTGCGGTTCTAGTGTGCAGAGCTTGGCGTGCGAGTGGCCTTGAGTTCCTATACAGGAATCCCTGTATCGCCTCCGCGCGCATCATTCGTTCACTCACGGATACACTGATGGGCAATCCTGGACTGGCCACCCTCATCCGATCTATCATCATACCCGAATTCTCCCCTTCGCGTTCTGACCCTTTCGTCCATTCCGGAACACTACCACCCGACAACAACCTCAGCAGCATTATGAATGCATGTATCCATCTCCATTCAGTCAGCATCTCGTACTCCAGTTCCGAACCATCCGCCCGGCGACAACAATCTCATATCGTATTCAACCTCCCCAACCTGACTGGCATAAGGCGACTTTGTCTCAGCGGATACCCCTCAGGCACACTCCGTAGCCTCTCCTTCGGCCCTCACAGTTCCCTTCCACGGCTCGAAGAACTCTATATCGGACGCGTGCTCGATTGGTTGGCGCCGTACCCTTCTCTCCCCTCCCTTCATACACTCAGCCTCTTCAATTGCGAATTTCACCAAGGTTCACCAATCCCTCCAAATTTGACCAGTATTCAACATGTGGTACTCGCTCGTACATCAACACATGGTGATGGCCAGAACCAGTTCGATGCTCTCAACCGGCTCGCTCATACTTTAATCTCGCTCACCATTTCCGACTGGTGCACCATGAACACCCCAACCATATTTGATCCATCGAAATTCGAAAAACTGCAACATCTGACCTTGGATCTCTCCGCGTTCTTGCCGAACCCTTGGTCGACCGGACAACACCCGACTCTGGTTTTCAACCAACTCCCACCTGAGTTGGTAACTTTGACGATCCTAGTGCCCATCAATAACATCCTTGATGCAGATGCAAAGGCGGTACACCTCCAGGAGTCCATCCGTCGCACGTTGAGACATACATTACAATCGGGCACAGCTCCCATCCCTTTTTTGAAGAATATTTATATCGAGGGCTCGATATCAATTTGGGGCTCAACGAAAGAGAAGCTCACCAGTTGGGCTAAATTGAGAGGCATCAAAGCCACCTTTTATCTTGAAGGTACGCCTCTTCGTTACTCGAATTGACCATAGTTTGCCCACACATCGCAAAGACCTAGGATCTATACGGTCCCACATGGATTTCACTGGGATAGGGAGGTCTAGGAGCTCTCATCTACTATCACAGGATCATGGCATAACCTCAGTCTTGTTTGGGGAGGCTTGGCGTAAGTTAGTCGTATGATATAAACATCCAGTCAATACTGAAGGACATCCCACTCGCAGAACCAACTCGATCCGTTGTCACTTCCGCTGAAGCCAGCTCTGCCGATCATCACACCTGAACATTGCTCTCTTTATTTTAAATGCTTTGATCCTGGGGGTATGTACACCACCTCTTATCCCTCCATGGGCAAGGTGGAGTTGCGTTGGAGTGGATCCTCCATAACTACAAGCGCTGATCATGAACCAGTTGTGACATTGGCCACGGCGCCTATATCTCATCTTCACTTTGTCACACTATCCCCGACTCCTCACGAAGTGAGGGAGGGTCTTTGGCACCACGAAACGAACATTTTCTCTATACCGACCAGTGCTCCGCGGGAAAAATGACATCAATTTCGGCATCCAGAGCGCTCGAAGCATCATTTTGGATCGCTCTGGGTTCTGTGACTTCATATAGACTGCTCTAGAAGTAGAATAAATTTCAAAATACACTTTCCGACTCCTCGCGAAGGGATGACAAATCAGTGAGGGAGGCTGTAAGTGTAACGCCGCACTCGCTATCGAGGAAAGTCGAAGACGTCGTTCAAACATTGTTCAACTCATTCAAGTGTATAATGTCGGTGACAAACGCCCCTGCCGCGCCGGAGTGGCTTGTCGGGCATTCATTACTAGTTTTTACTTCAGGCTTGTCGAGGTTGACGCTTGAAGCTTGAAGCCCTTGCTCCGAGCTGCATGAACTGAGCCATTGGCGTGAGAATTTGGCCTCGCTCAGTGCGCAGTCCTCATTGCAGAATTTACTGTGCGGTGTTCGTGAACGAAACGAATGGGCTATCGCAGACGCTTCACAGATCTTGATATATCAGCGGATTGGAGCTTTTATACAAGAACCCTCGTATCGCTTCTCCTTGCAGTGCCAGTTCACCGAAGGGTACGACTGCGGCCAATCCTGCCTGGGTCATTCGTCCAGTTGTCGTGAAGCAATTGTTCCATCATCTGACCCCCCTCGACCTCACCGTTTTTTTCCATCATGGAAACACATCGCCCGACTTCGATTTGAGCCAAATCGTGAAAGTCCCGAATCTTCATTCATAGCCTAAGCACTTAACGCTCCCCGCACATCCCCCAGTGCCCTACTGCCCTTTCTCGCACCTGCTAAACTTGTCTGGTATGAAACGGCTTTGTCTGAGTGGATAGTCCACACTCCATGTTCTTAACCCCTCCCCCATACCTTACGGATTGGTTCCACAACTCGAGGATCTCTACATCGATGGGATTGTCATTGAGTGGAAGGCGCCGTACCTTTCGCTACCTTCCCTTCGTACTTTCCACCTCTCCAACTCTCAATCGATCCACCACGCTTGGATGTTCCCGTCAAATTTGACAAACCTCCAAAATGTCATACTCGAGGACACATCGTCATTCTTCCGTGGCGGGAGTCACATCGAGGACCTGTATCAATCTACTCATACATTGACCTCCCTCTCCATTCTTCAAGCCTGTATCGTGATAACACCTACCATATTCGACCCCCAAGTTCGAGAAACTGCCACGTCTGACTTTGGATTTGCGAGGCTTCATTCCGAATCGGTTGGACTCGACAATCGCACCGACTCTACTATTTGATCAATTCCCACCCCACTTGGTGACTTTGACGATTATGGTGCCCTTCTATGAAGACTTTGATGTCGCGACTTCAGAGTATTCGGAGGACCTTCAGAAGTCGATCTATCAGTCGTTGACATAGGCCTCATGATCAGGTTCAACCCCTTCCTTGAAGAGTATCTATATCGAAGGTTCCACGGCGATTTGGGGCTCAACGGAAGAAGAGTTCACCATCTTGCTCGAATCCAAAGGCATTAAAGCAACCTTTGTTCTTGCAGGTGAGCTCCTTGGAACTCGAATTTTTATTTGTTTGCTTACACGTTGCGAAGATGATACGGCGTCTAAGGATGACCTCTTTGAACTGCGAATCTTTAGGTGTTCTCATTTGCGATCTCGGAATTTCGGTGGAAGGTTGATCCCGTTCGAGCAGCTTTGGTGTAAGTTCCCGTCATACTACCTAATTTCCGGCGTTATGCTTGGCACAGGTGTCCCGGCCTATTGAACCGAACTGACGAGCTGTCTCTTCGGTCGAAGCCAGTGCTCGCAATAATTGCACCTCGTCTGTCTTTGGGATAACCAGTACTTGAATTCCTTGCCTCACCGACTGACCTTCCATTGGCAAGATGACAGTCATTCCACTCGGCTGAGTTGGTCATCAACTACGTTCGGTGCTCGTCTTGGAGGTGGGATAGAGCTGGTTTCTTTCGTCGAGTTAGACGCTGGTTGTGTTGAATAGGAGAGGTCCTCCACCCAAGGGATGTTGATGGCGATGATGGTGTTACTTTAGGACACTTGATTCCGTCCCTATGTTCACCCCCAAGTAAGACGCAACGAACACACCATCCGAGGCCGCTACCGTCCTGCATCCGTTCGTTGTTTCCTCTAGCTCGCGTAAATTAGTAGAATGAACTATCACGCTTGTCCAAGGATTCAATATTAAGGGTTTGAATTTGCAGCAAGTTACAGATTGATAGACAGGTTGAGAAAAAAGTTACACACAGTAAACATTGATACCCGAACGTTAGCGGTGTCATCGGAGTCCTCTCCAGGTGAAGCGGCCTCAGATTTGATGAGAACTGCTGCATTCGGATCGCTTTGCTCACGGCTAACAACGGAACGTCAATTCTGTGCGTCTGATTAGGTTTTGCAACCTGACTATCGATTTGTAACTTGCTGTGACCTTTCCATTTTGACGTCCATCATCAACATACTTTTTCTTGTCTTCCCCTTTCTTATTCCGAGCCTAAGCGTCTATGAGCTCCAGACAACCTATTTAATCGACCCAGCATTGTCAGCTCCTCCTCGACACGAATCGCGAACACCTATTGTCAGCAGCCTCTTCGGCCGCTACAAGCTTCACGAATGGAATTAGCCTTCCAGCGGTGGTTGGCGAAGCGGTCACACGACTCGTCGTTACCACCCGACCATCGCAGATCGCCCAGTTCTGGCACTCAGATCTCAACCAAGCTACCCAGCACACTCATATGCACACCAACCAACATGGCTCTGCACACACCCGAACTCCTAGCTATCATATTCGCCTTTGCCGAAAACAAATGCCAAACTGCACTCTCTGCTCGCGTATGCAAGTTGTGGTCTGAAATCGCGCTCAATTTTCTATGGAGGGACGTCGAGCAGCTGTCTCATTTGTTTGGTCTTCTTGCGCCTGTGAGGAATGGGAGTGCTGGATGTGTGAGTCTTGTCTCCGTCTATGATCAGAATTCTGAAGGAGGACTTTCTT
Source organism: Jaapia argillacea MUCL 33604 (assembly GCA_000697665.1). NCBI lineage: Eukaryota > Fungi > Basidiomycota > Agaricomycetes > Jaapiales > Jaapiaceae > Jaapia > Jaapia argillacea. The sequence goes on from KL197715.1 coordinate 1,282,563, forward strand.
TAATTGCCCATCCACACGGCAGATATTTGAGTCGATCCCAACTCTAAAATCTTGGATTCGCTTCGCCCACTACTCGCATCGCGTACGTAGTATAACCTACGACGGGACCGTGGAAGACATCTCGGGGACCACGTTCGAAGAAGTCGCAGGGACCAGAAACACATGGAAGATCCTCCCCAACCTCCGATTCATCAAATGGGTCTGTGCCCACCCAGAGTCCCTAGCGGCTCCCATCATGTTCATGCACGAAGGAGTCGTCGAATTCACATTCACAATACCAGAATGTGATAGTCATCCAGACGGCATCTTCAAAACCATCGCTGAAAGGATGCCCTTCTTGGAACATCTGGATTTCAGGAGCGAGGTACCAATCAGCGATTGCATCGACCTCCTCCTCGACTTGCTCCGCTCTTTGCTTTGCTTGAAAACGGTTTCACTCCCTGACTGTTATATGACCTCCGAAGTAACAGAAGCGCTATCAAAACTCGTTCATCTGCATAAAGTTACCTTTGACATGCAAGAGTTGGACGGAGGAGATAAATACGACGTGTCGGAATTTCAGCCGAACATATCAGGATCGGATTTCCCTGCTCTCAGGTCCCTATCGTTATCTGTTCCCCTGGATCATTTCCAGGCGTTTCTCAACTCTAGTTTCCGACCGGCGCTCTTGCAAGACCTGTACGTCCAAGAGATCACCTGGGCGTCCAAAACCACCATACACGATTTCCTGCACCTAGTATCAATTCACTGTCCCGTCCTATCTCAACTCGAACTCTGCACTCGACTACCCAGCAAATTCTTCGAGACTTCGATGACGCCTACAGTCGAAACCATCTCCTTCGAAACTATCCAGCCTGTGTTGGCCTGTCCAAATTTGAAGACGTTTCGGATTACACATGATTATCCGCTGGATTTGACGGAAGAGGAGTTGGAAAAGGTGGCGAGAGCATTGGTGAAACTCGAGAGTGTTACTTTGAACCCTGAACCAAGGATCATTCCCGATAGTCCGCACCCCAGTCTGAACGCCGTTCTTGCGTTCCTTCGACATTGCCCCAACATCAAGAAGATATCGATGTATATCGATGCGACCACAATCCCCTCACCGCCCTTATTCTCCGACCCATCCCCCCATCCCAACCTCAAAACTCTATGGTTCGGCTTATCACCAATCTTCGATCCCGGCGCAGTGGCATCTTTCCTCGCGCCTTACTGTCCAACCACTTGCGAATTATCCACTTATGTGGAGTTCGCTGCGAGTTTGTTGAATATGGATGGGATGGATAGGAAGAAAAAGTGGGATGACGTGAAGAGGATGTTGGGTTGGTGCACAAAGTTTGTGCAGCTCGAGAGAATGAAGAGGTCCATTCTGGAGCTGGAGATCAGAAAGGTCAGATTGGACAGCGAGATAAGGGGGCTAGCGGAAGTAGTTCAAAAGTAGTTGAGGGAGCTGAAGGAATATGGAGCGTACGATGCAAAGGTGGTTTCAGTTCATACGTCGAGGTCGTATGTTATGAATGTGACGGGCTATTGGGGACATGTAGCGATTTCAAAGGGAGCCGCCTCACCTTACTTCACACCACCTGATAATTATCTGATGTAATGCGTTATGATCGTCGAAGAGTACTTCGTCCAGATGATCATTTTCGTGAGTTCGAATTCGTCATCATCGAAGGGCGTCAGACAGCACATTGTAGTTTCTACCCTCAGGCTTCCGAGTCAGATTCTACCCACCACCCCTGACCGCCATCCAGCCGATCTTGCCAGACTGCCATCGCCTCTTTAAAGCTATATATCGAATCACATGCATACATTTTTGCTCTCGGCACTACCACCCGTCCTCCATATTTATTCACCAATAACTCATACTTCTCCAACTCCAGCAGCATAGGTCTTTCTATCTCTCTGTCCTCGCGGTAGCTGATTACCGGTGCGATGATGAGGCGATTGAGGGGTGACGAACGATTGTGGAGTGGCTTGTGCGGTATGGGACTGGTCTTGGATTTGCCGCGATCGGTGGAAAGGGACGGCAAAGAGAGTGAAAGACCCAAAGCGGCTGCCAATGTTGCGGTTTCGGCCTCAACTGTGTGATGTTCGGACCCTCTCAAGCACCTGCAGAATGACTCCAGAACTCGCACTCATGGGAAGGATTGATACGTGGTCATCTACATGGGGTCGAGTGAGAGGGTAGGAGATATGGAGGGAGAGCTCTCGGAGATTTGGAAGATCGACTTTGAGTTTGGGTAGAAATGCGCATTTTTCGACGAATATGGTCATAGTCTGCAGGGATGACTGGTGGCGCGGAGGACGTCGTTCATTGTTCTCGATATAAGTTGAAAGAGTATCCCCCAAATTCTACCGGTATCACGATCAACCATCTGTTGCCACTCCTCCGCGTCCAGCCCCAACCGAATTGTCCCGTTGAACGACCTCAGCATCAAATGCCTGATTCCGCGATCGGGACGAAGTGAGAGGAATCGGGCAAAGCTGCTCCAAGCAGCGATGCTTCAAGCAGCGATGCTCCATATATCAACGGGGAGGATCAGGGTGTCCATGAAGAACGGTATGCATAGCGCGTAAAACTCTTTGGAGACCAGGAGGAGGGAGGCTCATGGGATGGTCCCGAACCGTGGGATGTTCTCGTGATCGTTGATGCACGTTGCCTTCCTTTGTTTCCCTCATCCGATCATACCTGATTGGGTGTAAGGAAATTTCAACGAGAATCGTACGGGGACATGGAGTGGACATCAAGACAAAGTGTGACTAGAGCTAACGAAACAAATCAAGGATTCCGAAATGTGCACCAGTGATGATTTGCGTACTATATCGGTGCTAGGCGAGAGTATATCTCTCCCAAGAAGATCCAAGAAATTCATCGCTTTTCAGGTTGCTCATCTCCTCGCACTACCACCTATCCTATCACTCTCCAAGTCCATCACCCCATCCGCGCTTTCATAAGTAGACAGCCTCCTCGGCCGAAGTCCCGAAGTTTTCAAGACGGGTCTCTTCACCCGCTTCGATATCTCTTCGCCTTCATCATCACTTGGGGGTTCAGACGCTTGAGGGGTTGCAGTACTTGAAGTGGTAGTGCTCGAAGGAGTAGATGAAGGAGAAGGGCGAGATTCGTCCGAGTGTTCAAGCGACTTGTCCGGAATCTACCTCAGTACCAAACGAACCGCAGACAAACATTAGCAAAGACAGGACACAGTAGATAGAAAGAATACGCACGGGTAGTCGCACAAGATAGGCTGTGAGGGTCGAAAAAGCGGCAGTGATAAACACAGCTCTTAGCGCAACATCATAGGACTCTGTAGCTGCTCGTTGAATTGCAGGGGGAAGGGTTGAGACAAGGGTTGCAGAGTGACGAATTTTAGATATCATCTGGCAGAAATCCGAGACTGCGTTAGGAAAAGAGTTAGAGCGAAGCAGGAACCCAATATACCTCATTTGCGTCGGGGACGTGAATTCGTTTTCGTAGCTCACGGTCCAGGACAGACTGGAAGATCGCGGACGAAACTGCGACTCCGGATACCTGGCCTGAAGTTTGTGGGCGTCGTAAGTATGCGGGAGGTTTGAAAAGGCCACAGCAATACATACCTACACCCCGGAATAATTGACCAAACCCTGTACCGACAGCCAGGGCATCTCCTAGTAGATAATTAACCATAAGTAATGATGTGGATGTGCAAAATGCACATTCTTACGAGGTAAATGTGCAAGCAAAGCGACTGAACAAAATCATTTCAATAATCTTCCTACACGAGATCACGGCAGTACTCACTGAGCATAGTCTGCAATACAACGGCATTTCCGAAACCGAGCGGAATCTACCGAGAGCAAAGGTCGGAAATCTGGGCATGAACAGAGTAAAGCAAGATACTAACAATACTCAACCACAGCTGCGCAGGGTACGAGTCTCTCCGCATCGTCGAAACGAGAACCGCTCCGATGAAGGGGAAGATACCAAATGTGAGGTTGAGGGTTCTGTACTTTCCTGTGTGGTGCATGGCCCACCTGTCAACTGGAACGTTGAGTATTCTACACTTTTCTGATGAAACATTTAGTGGGACGTACCCGGCAAAAACAGCGCCCAATGATATCGCCACACAGTTAGGCATCAAATGCAAACCTGAGAAGGGTATCAATCGATCAGTTTCCCTTCTTGTCCCGGTCTTATCCGCAGACAACTCACCAGCAGTGGAAGCGCTTGTCAATAACACAGTCTGGAACCACATCGGATAGAAATATGTGATCGAGAAGTTACAATTCGCCACTAAAAAGTTGCTTATCCCGACTAGGACTGGGATTTTCTGCTTCAGTAAGAAAGGTGCCAGGACGGGTTCTGGAGAAATCTTGATTTCGATGACAACGAAAGCGATGGCGAGGAGGATTGAAAGTGTTAATGGGACAATCACTGACGGTGAATCCCACTGTAAAGCAGAGTTCTCAGAGAAAGATGAATAGACAAAGGGGTGGAACTTACTGGTCGTTCGTCGTTGAATCTGTTGCTTAAAAAAATCAGGCAAGAACCGACCTGAGGAAATTCGTGAATGTTTATCTTCGACAGTCATAGACTTTCACGAACCGATCCGAGGAGTGTCGCACTACCCCAATAATCAATACGCTTCAACACATCGAGGGTACTCTTGCCTTTGCCCTGTAAAAAAACTCTTCAGAACCGGAACGACGAGACCCTGAGGAGGAACGAACAGGTGTGACGTAGTTCAGGTGCCACGACGTCAAGACAAAAGAAATGAAGAATAAAGGCATCTGGAGTAAGAAAGCCCAGCGCCAGCCGAACCTATAATGTAATGCTCTTCTTAGATGGAAGACCCTCGTTTTGCAAAGGAAGCTAACCGGTCACTGATGAATCCTCCAAGAGGGCCACCCAAACCCATTCCGAGCTAAACATAAAGATCGATGATCAGGATGACAGAGATGGCGTCGTGCTGGAAGGCAACTTACACTGTTGAAAACACTTTGGATACCCTGGGTGAGCCCTCGTGACTAAAGCGAATTAGGAAATACAGCGCGATGATCGAAGATAAAATACGGACCCGCATGCTGTACATATCGCTGACGATAATCCTATTGGGATGGTATGATTAACAACACAATCCTTAGGTATAAGAGTAGTCTACTCACGTCGAAGTGGTGAATATTCCACCGCCACCCAAGCCGCTCAACTATGAGTAACCACGTATTTTCAATGAGCAAGTCGGCAATATAACACAGCGAACGTACAAATCTCCCAGCTATAAGCAATTCCATATTTCCTGATAGCCCACAGGCAAGGGTGCCTAATGCTGCAAAGAATACCGCAGCTTGATTGGCGCCTCTTCGACCCATAGCATTGCACAGTCGGCCATATAAAGGCGTGAAAGTACATGTCGCTAAAAGGTAACTGTCGGGTACGGTGAGGATCGTTTGAGCAACGATTCAAATGGAGACTTTTTACGCTGTTCCCAGCCAACTGGCTTGATGAGACCGTTGAAATTCGGAGGAGATCGTGGGGAGCACTGTCAAGGTCAGTTAGTAGTCATGAAGGAAGCTGTCTTTGGAACCATAGAAGGCATCTCCCCGCTAATAAGGTTCATAATGATTGAGATGACTCACAAGTTGCAACCAGAGTCGCTGCACACCGGCAGTCAGGTCAGACACATGTAGAAGAGTCCCTAGACGGATGTACCTACTATTCAAGGACTTCATCGAGGTGACATCAGCTTGGTAGTGGAACGGAAACAATGTATACTCACAGAGAGGAAAGTCGCCACCCAAATACCAGCCAGAATCCCGTAGCGAGTTGAACGGGGAATTTCCAGCGGTCCCGGGCGCTTGATCAGCACCTCCTCCTCCTCCTCTTCGTTCCCTTCTTGCATAGAAGGCCGCAGAGTTGCATCCTGGATCAAAGGATCTCTTTCAGTGGGGGCATAATTTGACATCGGCGACCAGGATTAGGGAAGATTTTAGTGAACGGTCAAGGTCGTCCGCAAAAGCGAAAGTGAAGCGACGGGAGATAAAAGTGTTCGCCGAAGTGCCATTTCGGACTGTGAAAGGGAAGGCCAAGATGACGTTCGTTGGGCGGGCTGATGGGAGACCGGTCCAGCGGACCGAGGCACCCGTGAACTTTGGAAGTTCGGCCCTTTGTTACTTGCAGATGGCGGCGACTGAGCCAAAAACTGTGGTGAAGCAGAAGGGAAAGAAGGGCAAGAAATTTGTCGAGCAGAAGGTACGATAGAATACTCTGTTCGTCTTCCTCACACTGAAATCTTGGACTTTTTAGAACGCAGCACTGGCACTGGCCGCTTTTGCCGCTGAAGCTCAGGAAGATAGAACGCGAGAAAAAGTTGAAAAGCGTCGCCCAACGCAAGTTAGTGTCGTGTTCACTGCTAATCACCATCTTGAGGGGATTCCATCAACGTTGCATGATATAGCCCTCTCCCACCAACCCACCGGATCGCAAGTCCAAGAGCTCATTGTCAAAGGATAAATTGGTGTGTTTATTCGTCATGCCTTCAATGAAGATATTTAGGATAAATTCCACCCACTTTTTAGAATGAGAAGAAGGCGCTCATTGTTGCGGAACGAGCTAGGTTGAAGAAGGCTAAGGCGAAGGCCCGGAAGGCCTCCCATACCTCACACTCGCAAAAGCCTGTCAAGAATAATCAAGCCAACGAACCCGTAAGTAGTATGCCTTCCACAGAGATCAAACCGCGCAAAAAGGTATCATTTGCCTGAGCTCGATGCATTGTAGTGAGTCTTTGTACTACTCAAGTCATCGTTTGGTGCGATCCTCACAGATCTCCCCGCTCGCAGAATCAACTTGATTCGCCGTCCTTAGGGTTGAAGTCAGATCTCTCAAAAGTCACACCTTGACGTTGATCTTTCGAGTGTCTAGAACCTTGAAATCCATACCCCACCCGCTATCCATCCACGGACAAGACGGCTTTCATCTTACTTGGCTTAGTTGGGGGTCAGCTATGTTCCGCGTGCATCTTGGAGGCAGGGTTCACACGTCATCTATCAACCCCCGCTCAGCTTACTTAGCCTCGTTTCATCTTGCAAAGCGGAATTGCCGAGGAGTGACCCATAACGTTAGGCGCTGGTTGTGAACCAGCAGCGACGGAGGCTTGGAGAACGGCCATGAACCGAGCCCAGTAGTGCACGGAGAAAATATATACCATAAGCTGGATCAAGTTATTTGGGGACATTCCAAGGCTTGCGCAAGGCGACTTCACATGACCTGGGCGATCACCGTGAGAATTTGGACTTCGCCCTGTGGTCATTACTCCACTTGTGCTGCCAGCGCGCAAAACATTCTTCACAAACTCTGTGATCCTTAACGAGGGCGTTAGACCGCTGTCTACCTCTTCGAGGTTGACTCTCAGTTCCCTTGTTGACTCAGCGTCGCCCGGATTGCGCTGGAGGCAACCGTGAACATCCTATCTCTTGGTCGAAGTGCCCAAGACCCAAGTACCAATCGCACACACTTGGAGAACAATGGGCGATAGAAATGACATTGTGAAGTGGCCTAATGCTCCGTGGAAACGTCCTTTAGTCAAGGGTTTGCGGTTATTCCATCGAGTGAGTTCGTATTCTCTGCCCTCACAGTTGGTACAGATTTCATCGTGACAAGCAACGACCTCCGAAAGAAGCCAACGGGGTAGCAAAGGCACCAGGAAACACCTATATCCCTCCAGAACCCCTCGCGGAGATCTTCAGATACCTGGAGCCTGCCTGGCGCTACCACGAGGTATATACTCCTTGCGGCGACCGGCCGTCTCTCCGAGACCTCAACTCTGCTATTTTGGTATGCAGAGCTTGGTATGCGAGCGGACTTGAGTTCCTATACAGGAGCAACTCGGCGCGCAGGATTCGTTCACTCACGGATGCCATTATGGTCAATCCTGAGCTGGTCGGACGCATCCAATCTATCGTCATACCCGAATTCCCCATGATTTTAATGATTCCCGTCATCACCGTTTCTTCAATCCTCTGACCCCATCACCGGAAACGAACCTAATCCGTATCTTGAAGGCGTGTAACAATCTCCACTCCATCAGTATCGCCTACTCTCGATCACTTCCCGCCCGACAACCCTTTCATATCCTATTAGGCTTTCCAAATCTGACTGGCCTTAAACGACTTTATCTCAGCGGATTGCCCTTCGTCAGGAACCATAGTATCTCCCTCATCCCTTGTGGTTCCCTTCCATGTCTCGAAGAACTCTACGTCGAGAACACTTTCATCGATTGGTTGACGCCGGACCCTGCTCTCCCGTCCCTTCATACCCTCAGCCTGTCTATGTCACTGATCCCTTCACACTTGACCCGTATTCAACACTTGGAACTCGTGAGCACTTCGACGTCCGCGGATAGCCAGAACCACATCGATAGTCTCAATCAACTCGCTCATACATTAATCTCACTCGCCATCCTTCGCACATGCAACCTCATGACTCCAGCCGATAGGTTCGAAAACCTCCGACACCTGACCTTGGATCTCACAGCTTTTATACCAAATCAGTTTGCCATCCCATTGGCGATCCAACTGACTCTCGTGTTCGACCAATTCCCCCCCAAGTTGGTGACTTTGACTATTTTGGTCCCCTTCTATGAAGACTTCGATGCCGCGATTTCTGAAGAATCGACAGACCTTCAGAGGTCAATCCGCCAGTCATTAACAAAGGCCTTGTTGTCGAGCATGCCTCCCGTTCATTCCTTGAAATATATCTACATTGAGGGTTCCAAATCGATTTGGGGCCCCACAACAGAGGGGTTCGCCATCTCGCTCGAACCGAAAGGCATCAAGGTAACCTTTGTTCTTTTAGGTATGTCCGATTCGTAGCTTGGAATGATTATAGTTTTACTTACACATGGCGACGACAATTCGGCGTCTCAAGATGGCCTCAATAAGTTGATGGCGTCAAGACGTTCCCATTTGCGATCTCAGGATTATGGTGGAAGTTCGTTTGGGAAACCTTGGCGTGTGTTCTCCTCATGCTGCCGCGCTGCTGGGGCGATGCTGATTGCTCCTCGTCTCGCAGACCCGACCAGATTTACTGGTGTCTTCGGTCGAAGTTGTGTTCCCCGATATATTCCGAGCCTTAAGCTTGATGCTAAATGAGGGATGAGCTCGGGCCATGGTCGCTAGATGTGTTGGTGTTGAGGCTCAGGGATGGTTGCTCTTCATTGGTGAGCTGTTGTCCGTTCGAATGTTGCTTCCAATTGTTTCATCATTATCCCCGTATAAATTCACTCACTGAGGTCCTTAACACACAGATGAATGTCCACCTCCACCCAACATTTATGTCTTTCGGTCGACGAGTCGTGCCCCGGGTCCAGAGTCATTGTAACGAATGAAATCCGTTAAAAGCCCTCGCTGGAGATTTGACACCGTCCCAAGAGTCAGAGTGCTAGTTTCATGTAGAAATGCCCATCCCACCAAACCCACTTCATTAAGTTGTTCCTGAAGCCTACTCGAATCATGCCCGTGTTCGGCACTCGAACTTTTCTCGCTATTCCAGCGCTATCGCAAAATGCCGAGGGCCCGGAACAATTGGACGCTTGCCTTCTTTCCACGACCGTGTTTATCTGATGGACGGTCGTGAACCCCGTCAAGACGTACATGGAAAACGCTTTATGTTCTTCCTCGAAGTTTGAAATGTATTGGGGGGGGGTAGGGCTTTACGATACGCCTTCCGCCCTGGACTAACATTCATTCAGCAAGATGGTGACGAACCTCAAATGTCACCGATCATCTTATGTGAATGCTTCGCTGGCTCTCCCGAGGGTACGTGTTTCCGCCGCGGATAAGATATGATGTAACTCACACCTCTTAACACCGCCGTCTCAATACAGAACCCCCAGATCATCTACTCACACATCGTGTGCACCGAACATCTCGACTAACTCTCTAAGGCCGTTCACGTCGAATCCCATTACCAAGGCGAATGAAGCACTCTTATTTACAACTTTTTGGCTGGCACTCCTCACCCGGCCTTTCTAGAAGCCTCCATAAAGTCTGGTTCCCTTTGTTGAGATACAACATCCCATTATCCACTCACTTTGGTTTCTTAAACTTAGTTCACGCTCTACCAAATCTGGGGATTTGTTCTCCAAGCCTTTAGCCAGCCTCGTCTGGTCATCACCTTATCGAATCTGAAATATCACCACCCGAGAAATCTCTGGAGGCAGGATGACATTCGGGATGCAAACTTGTCTCTGCCTTTATTTCCTGGAGGTTAGCCCTTCAGAAAGAATAATTACACGCTGATCAGACCTTTCTTTGTATCCCTCCGAAAGTTCTCTCTGCATCCTGAGACAAGGGGGTAAAGAGGACATACTTAAATTACCGAAGGAAAAGTTCTCTCCAATCATCATAACCAATGCCAGTCGCACTACGGTATACCGTTTTCCTCTCTCTTCTCCCAATTTATTCCACGATTCTTCGGCAACGTGGCCCGGAATACGAATGCTCTGCTTCCTAGGATCCCCTCTAAACCAGAGACTTGCTCCTAGAGGCTCGTGGATAATCAAAGTTCCCTGTGCTTGAAGTCGCCGCCAGCCCTCCCTCTCCATCAAGTCCTCTCATGAGCAGACTTTGTGAGGGGGGGATTCAGGATGAGCTACGGCTAGGGAGGAGTACTACAGTAGCACGTGCACGATTTTCTGAACTGAACAGGACATAATTATCGTTACAATCAAGCTTCTGTCAAGATAGTGGTGAAGCGTGCTCGAAGTACCGAATCTGTATGTAAATGATCAAATTTCCATCTGATTGATCCTGCCATCCCATTTTTCTGACTTTTCTGACAGTTCGAACCAACTTCGTAATTTCATCCCGAGGAGGTTAATCTGCCGTTGGCTTTCAAGGTTTGTTGTCTTCCACTTCTTAGATATCTTTGGTTTTCAATTATTACTTGAGGGAGACCCTGCACGTTTTTAGTCGAGGTTCTTCGACCGCACTCATCCCGCAAAGGGCACTTCAATCCACTCTTCGAATTCTCCGGCTCAAGGTGGTTTCCTGATGTAAGGTTTACTTGGCTCCAGGAGATGGGTCCCTGCCCCCTGGGTGAGGAATGCCTCATGGCGTATCTATGATTCCGTCATCTCGAGTTCTCGTCCCGTTCCGGTGTTCTTGAGACTTGCCCCCGTTCCATCTCTCGAAGAACACATCGGGAGATCCCTGCTGCCATGCCGCCACCCTAGAGACTTCCCATAGGATTTCCTCTGATTTTCCAGTTCTCAGACCTGCCTGATGCCGTACATAGTGATCTATGGCTGTCCCTGCGGCGAGGTGGTCGATTTCTGATTGCAACGAGACTATCAATCAACTCGGATCCCGATTCCGGCCATTTCGACGCTCGTTCCATCTTCGCGGTTATAATACCACCTCTAGACAGAGGGGCAGCGCTCTGGTGCCTACAGCTGCTGCTTCGTCGCATTTTCAAATTGAAACTGCCATCCCTTACCTTCCCGAATATTCCCTTCCGAGCTCCGAACGGAACACAGGGACTCTTCCGTGTTTAGGAGTGAAGGAATGCTGGGGGCTGTGTTAATGTAAGGTGTCCGAGTTGACACAGAGGCTTCCCTGTCGTCTCTCTTGTCGATCTTCTTCCCTCCGTCCAACAACGGAGATGAAATCCACCCCGACTCCGTGAAAAACACTCTGAACCACGTCTGGAATCGTCTCGATCGTTTACTCTATGGCAATATAGATATCTGTTGCTGCTGAGGGGACCGATGACGCAATGTTATCTCCCATCTCTTTGACCTGATCCCAGGAACTTGGTGAATAGTCGATTCGCGCCGGCTCTTCCAGCAAGCTCCATATCTCGGCTGATTGAACCTGGAGAAATGAAGATGCCGCGACACCATCTACATGTATTTAAGCTTGCACTCATGTTCCATCTCATGATCCAGTACATACGGCTTACCGACTTGGCGCTCTGAATTCGATCTATGATTTGGACCCCCCCTCAAGTTCCATGGAATAGTTACACCTGACTCTCTGCTCTTGTAACGGATTGAGTAACGTTGTTTTGAAGATGTTGACCCCAATTCCCACTGTTGGACGGTGTTCCAAAATTGAAGTTAGTGAATCTCGAGGTCGAGTTCGCTAATATATACTTTCACTCACCGACCGCTATCGCACTCTCCCAGGGTGCCGGTTACCCCGCAATCGATCGATCTCCTCTCAAGTGTCAACGGCCTGTATGATTGAGTTGGGGTTGCAGATATTTCACTCCCCCTCTCCTCGTTGTCGAACCCAGGGCTATCTCCTCTCTGATGGATACGAATGCTATGATAGCCTTAGCTTCTGGCGCCTTTGAATTTGAATACCATTTACCTCCAACTCTTGATCCCACATCAGTCGATTGGAATTCAATATGAGGTGTTGCACTCCGTGTGAACAGGACGGCAAGCCGACAGACTCATCGAGGGTCAAACCGGTACATAGCAGCGTAATCACCCCGCACACCTTTAAATGTCAGGAAGATTTCGTTGATGGCAAAGCTGAAAATTTGATGTGACGACTAAGATTCTGGATGAAGGTGCGCATCATCGATGGTTTCTCGTGGACAAGGAACACACACACTCTTCCAATTCATCTCGATGCGACCCCGTGCCCGGCTCTGGTGTGGTTCAACATCGAATGTGTTTCAAGAGTATCTACTGGCGATTACTCGGGTGGTCGATTTCGACGAGGTAACACTACGTCCCCCACGGGCTTGAACCACCCACCAAACCCTGCCATTCGAGCTGTTGACCAACGTCAACAACGGGAAGACTCACTGGCCACGCAACACCCCAGTCAGCCTGGTAGGGAGACGGTGCATGGTGGGCTGGGACGTCATAACGATGATGAGGTAGAGGTGAATACCGATCACCTATCGTCGCTTTCGTCAGCTAGCGGACCATATGGACAAGATCATATATTCGACTCACCGATAGGGTGATGGTCCGGTATTGGTAAGTTGTGAGGTGTGTGAGGAGCAGATTCTGGCTCTAGGGATGGGAGGTGGGAGCCATAACCTGAGTCTGTGGGTATACGCGCTATTAGATTTGATGGCGACGAAGAAGTAGCCCGACCGATGGGTGAATGCGAAAGGGCTAAAAATCTCGGGGATGGGTGTATTGAATCGGTGGAGGGAGGAGGGAGGTGTAAAGTGGGCTCTCGGTAGCCGACTGGGGGCATTGAAGTTCTTAAATCTGATGTGATGTCAGCACTGTAGAGTCAGTGAGTCGAGGAGGAGAATAGAATTTACCTTCATACGGCGTCATCTGTTCCGTACTTTCCAGCGAGTGACTCCTCGATAGATTGGGCGATGGTAGACCAGGTGGACGCTCGAGTTGGAACCGCACTGATGGTCTCGTATCTGTTGTACATGATCGCGAAAGATCAGGGGCCGAACAGATGGGTACACCGGCAACTTCACCTTGATATGAAGTGATCTGCTCGCGGCTGTTCCTCGACAGTCTTCTCGACGGGTCGTTAGACGACGGGCTAGGAGTAGGAGCGCCTTGCAGGATGTAATCCAGCATTTCCTTTTTCGTTGAAGTTGAGGCTCGTAGAGCTCCACCGTCATCGGAACCGAAAGGGCCCTGTTCAATCATTTCAATGACTTGAAGTTTCGTTGGATCACGACGTAGGTCGGCGATGAGACTTTGGGCTCCGACGTCTTGAGACCCGATGATTGCTCGCAGAAGGCCTTCGACTTCTTGAAGACGCCTTTCGAGCGCCTTTACGTATCTACGAAAACAAGTTAGGGTATAGAACGCCGGACAGTGGTCGAGAGGTTGGCTCACCCTTTGGGAGGACCACGCTTATGAAGGGGTCCTTAGTAAAGATGAAAACGCGTTAGTTACAGGGGAAGGGGAATGGTTGCAAGACTAAATGAACCTGTATATGTACAAGCTAAGAGACGCTCAGAAAATCGGTAATGGCGAAGAGTAGATCTGTTCAGATACTCACTCATCCCAAAGGAAATACATGTGCGGCATGGTTGTTGTGACTCAGACTCCGAACCAGAGCGAATGCATTTGTTCCTGGTACGACGACAGCGGTCGCATGCTGCGAAGGTAAAAGTAAGGTCAGTACTGCTGTCAAACAGAACATGAATGACTGTACCCCGTGTAATGCGACTTTGCGACTTGTCCGAGTCAGACGAATTGGCGCGAGCTGTGCGAGGTGACATGGTGGAAAGTTGGAGGCGTTCCTTCTGAGTTTGGTAGGACCATATATATGAGAAGCGATCTCGAAACTACCCCAGATCTTAATTGCTTCAGGAAATGGCCAAGGCACCTGGCGAAACGTCATTATCCAGAAGCTGAGAACACACAAAACAAGCTCCGGCACCGAGGCAAGGTTAGCTTTCAGAGATTAGAGAGAGAGATCCTGCATACCCTCGATCGATTGTCCATGAAAGGGGAATCAGCAGTCAAAGTGGAGCGACTACGGCTCTAAGTGAATCTCCATGATGGAATGAGGGGGCATGTTCAAGGGGCGCCTTCCCTTTTCGAAATATCACGAACTCGATGAGCTCCATGCTGCCGGCTCGACGATGCCAGACTGTACAGTAACGGAGGCAAAAACATCGATGTATGTGAGATGGTCGCCGAGCTATTGGAAAACATTCTCAACTTCTGCAATTCATATGATTCAGCGACTCAGCGCACCTGTTGGGGCGGGGTGAATATCAGAAGCGGTCAACCCACCAAGATAGTGCTAGAACTTAGATAGCTGGCGGGGGCCATGAATGCTGATGAATGGAGATACGAGCTTGAGCTTTTGGAAATTCGTGACGCACGACTTCTTTCAGGAGGTTGAAGAATGCACCCCAGCAGTTTGAGCGGCGCTTGTACGTCCCGAGGCCGAACTATCCCTCAAAATCCTTCCATCAGAATCTTGTCCAAAATGGCATCTACGCCTGGCCACGAAGGACGACTCCTCGGTCACGAGTATCTTTTTTGGGCCCCGGAGACCTAACCCTACCCGATCACGTTGCTTCTTGAAGGTTGGGTCGGAAAACACCCCAGTCCGAGCGAAAGGGCCATCGCGCCACTAAAACTTCATGTCAGCCGCCATTATTTCGACCCCAAATCTCGGAACCATCGCGGACTCACGCACCCACCAAAATGGCGACTTTTTCGATCTATTCGACCAGTGTAATGGGGGCGTGATTGGGCGACAGATGCGGCTGTGGCGCCAAGCGCGAACACGAGGAACACTTCGGTAAGCGCTGGCAACGCGTCCCACAAGATCAAATCACGACCAACAATCACTTTTGGAAGAGATATGTCCAATCACTCACAACTTTGTGCTCCGCGACCGGAACATTATCAGGCGAATTTGTCGGAATTTTGGCCATGAGGGGGCCAATTCGTCAGCGATGATGCGAGCGAAACGACACAACTGGTCGATGGTCCGAGTATCGAAGAGCCACATCACCGAAATCTTCACGCAACAGAATGTATCGGTTTGAATTCACAAACACCACCAATCGTTTCTAGAAGGGGAGGAGCGCAGAGTCAAAAGAAATGAGGATGTGGAATGAATAGATTTAGATTGACAGGAGGAAAGACGTCGTCATGAGAATCAACGCAGGGAACAGGTTTCGATCACTTGATTCTGTGACGGGTGTCTTATGGGGCTACCGGTGACTTCAAAAACCCACAAGGACTAGAGAGTGAGATGGAGAATGGAAGACCCTGCACGAGAATGCGTCCTAAATAACGTCCATAACTAGTATCCGCGTGGGGGTAAACCTCCCTGCAGAACCGACGAGTACGAGGATTCGACCCGTCCCTTCATCAAAGCTACAATCAATGACCACTTCCAAGGGATCAAGGGGCACCACAAACGATCCACATCGTGTGGTCTTCGTAGCCAAGTCGTCCGAGGAGGTAGGAACGCAGAATGTACCAATGACCGAACAGTCAGATTCGTCCCGACTGATCCCTTTCGTGAAACCAAGGATTAGTTTCGCGGTGGGTTCGGAGGTGATACCGTGAGATGGATAAGTCTTGATGGAACGTTCGCAAAAGTCGCGTGTGGATTGGATGATATGCATATGCGTTCGAGAACAGAACGCGAGGGATCTTGAAGGTGATCTGGAAGTTGAAAAGGAGTCGCCCCATAATGCTGGGCTGAAAGTGAATGGAGCGTCATGTTTCATTATGAGGTCGGTAGTCCAGATTTGCTCTGGTACGAAAACGGGTGGTGGACCAGATGAGACTGGCTGGCATTGGGGTATTTGATAGATGGTCGTGCCTTCCCCGTGAACGAATAATAGACGATGTCTCGATAGAAGAGAAACAGAGGAACTTTCAAAGTAACCCTGCCCATGACGGTACTCAGTAGGTTTCACTTTGGAAGAAGGATTTAGGGAAACTTACCACTTGCACTCTGCTATCGAACCTCATGACTGCGTGCTCTGCAACATCTCCTGCGTCCGTCTGCTCCAAGATGACAGTGCGGATATAGATGCAGGGATTACCGTCCCGGTCAAAGTAACCAACTGCGATGAGGTTGCCTGCTGCGTACGTATACGGGCAGCCGATGAGAAACAGGGGTGGGTCGGCAAACCCCACTAACTCGCGTGGCTTGATCATGGCAGCTGTGCTTATACATGGATTGACCACGTCCACTAGAAAGACGTACGAACTAAAAGAGTCAGAAATGCTGAGAATGTGGAAAATGACACACGACTCACTTAATCGAGTGGTGGAAGGATGCAAAAATCCGCCCGTTCGAGGAGAATGAGATATCACAAGTGTTGTAGCCTGTGATTATTACAGATGCGTGAAACGTATACACCGGTTCCAGGGATATTAGGCTTCGCAATTGTAGTGATCCATTCTCCAAAAGGATGAGCACCATCTCGCCACCTGGCAGTAACTTTACATCTTGAAAGGTCGATTCGTAAGGGATGCTGTGCATCCTGCGAATCGCGAGATCCTTTTGCTGCCATTTTTCATCGAGCAAAGCTGCTCTTATTGCACGCCTCTTAAGGTCGGCTGTTGACATGGATGGGAGCGTGCGCGCAATGTGGGGCTGAGGGACAGCCGTAAGGAGGTCCTTCATCTTTGTACTCCAGACATGACGATCACTCAATATGTCACGCAGGTCGCAGCAAGTCTGTAAAAAAAACAACCCGAATAAAGGGTCGTCCCGGCCGCTGGATGACTACGAAATCTTGGACTCACCGAACAGATGGAAAGAAAATCTCGCACGGGGAGATAACGAACGACGTTGAACCAGACGTCAGCTGGAAGCTTTGTTACGTGTGGATATTGGTCGTGCCCGGCCATTATTGTGGCAAGACGTCGATTTACCTTGATGCGAGCCTGAGCAGTTGAATCTTCACGGAGAAGACGTGTCGGCTGGCGATTGCGGGACAGGCAGGACCCCTGGCACTTGCACAGGCCCGTCCACCCCGGCTGGTCCTTCTATCAAGAATCTATTTCAGCTAGCTCCAGCGCTCTCCAACGCTCCAGCCAATCGTTTCATGGAGATCCCGAAATTGACCGCGAGTATTCGTCAAATGTCCGTATTTGCTAGATGTCGAAGAGGAATGGGAGCAGTGGGGGAACGAAATCGGGAGTTACGGTGGTAAAGAACCGAGGGTAGATGACGGCGGAACAAAACGAGGTAGAAACAACGAGAAATCGATGATCAGTTGTGATGAGGGTTCCCGGGGTCATGACGGGAGGTGGCTAGCCGGTGAACATGCGGTTTGCGTCGTGTCGTGCGATGTTGAACGCTTGAGGCGCCAGAAGCCCGCCAGCTTCCAACCACCACTATCTGCTGTCCTCAACATCTCTTTCGCTTTCTGTCTTACCAGTTTCCATGTTTTCGTGTCTTTTACGCTCTTGGTTACCGTTGTAAGTCGCCTTTTGTTCCAATCTACGCCTTTGAACTCCCCGTTCGCCTTTTGTCAATCAACAATATTGACCATGTATTGTGTACAGTGTTTAGCGATCTTTCTTTGGTTGTTTGATATATCACCACGGGCATGGATTCTGCTCCGTTTCATACCCATTGCTTCCTACCTCCAACCCACGTATCGGAATCAGGATCGCTGGCTTCCCCGCCTCGTGGATCCGACCCTTCAGCCAGAGCGTCTTGTGCATGGCCACATCTCGCTGCTGAATTTTGCGATTCCAGTCATATCTTTAGCATCCCACCAATCGCTCCACACAATCTCCAACCATCGAATTTCCCGCAGCACAAACACACCTACCTCGATCTCTCTTGTATAATACCATCCCCACCGCTTACCGGGTCCGATCTCAAACGTACAGTCCCTTTACCATTGGCACACGACCTCCAAACGACATCACAGTTTACTTCCGGCAACATCCTAGACGTTCCTGTCATGCAAGGTGACGAGAGTCCCTTTTACTTGCCACCGACGCCACCAGCCACGTTCCCGCTTACGAGTCAAGCGCTGCCATCCCATCAAGACGAACTTCAGTTTCCTCCCGGCCCCAGCAATGAAGTCAGGGAGAGACGTTCGATTGAGGGTGATGCCTCATCATGGCCCCATCCGGATCTCAGCCCACATCTATTGACGCCTTTATCCCCCGATTGGAACTTTCATGGAATGTCCGACTACCAGTACCCACGAGAACATTCTGCTCTCATGTCACAACCTCCATTCACCGTCCTAAATCAGCCGAGCGGAAACTGGAATCTTCCTCCTCCCAGTATTTGTGGCACGTGGTTTGGTAACCACTCTCCGAGCGTCCTCCAAATGCTTCCCTCGCCGCCTGTCTCTTTGCCGTCGCCACAAGACGATGGGCGAACAGAGAGGTTACTCGAGTCGATCTCAAATTGGTCCGATGGTGACAGTGCAATACATTTGCCACCTTCCCCACGACCTAGGACATTCGGAGAATTGCCAGACGAAGACAGCGAACTGTCTTCGTTCCTCGATTTCGGCCAGCCTTCGTTATCGACGATGAACCCATCGGAGTCTTACGACGATCATTGGGTTGACGATATGGACCTCGATATCTCTTCGCCAAGTTCTCCTCATCACGGCAGCGTTGGTCTTCCCCTATTCCCGGGTGATCTCTTGCCCAACCAAGACCCACCCGAGTCTCCGGCCATGAGAAGTTTCGCTTCTCTACCCGACCTAGACGATACGGATAGCGAATACTTCTCCACACCTTTGACTTCCGCGTCAGCTTCTCCTTCTAGAAGGTCTTGCACGTCCCTTCCAGATTCCGACTCGGACGAAGCCCCAGTTTCCCCCCGTCAAACCATCCTATCTCTTCCGGGTGCAGAAACGGACGACGATCTCCTCCCTCTCGACCTCGACATACCTCCAGCTCTCGGTCTTCTAATCGTATCAGATCATATTTGCACCCCTTCTTCTCCCGAAGAACGGGAACCAGAAATAGAACCCGATATCTATGTTCCCCCATTCCTCTCATCCGACCCCGAAACCTCACAGCTATGTGACCTACGCAAACGGTTCATCGCATCTGAGCGTGCCGCTCGACGTGCAGAAGTAGAGTTTGCTGAGCGAGCTAGCAATGTTGCTGCTGCTTTGTTGGCGACGACGTATGAGATTGACGCGACTACTTGGGATGATAGGGTTGCATGGAGGAAAGAGTTGAAGCAGGCGAAGGATCGACAGGCTGCTGCGAGGAGGTTGAGGAAGAAGCAGAAGGAAAGAAGTAGGGAAGTGGGTGCACTGTTGACTTTGAAGGTCGCTGAGAAGAGCGCTGCTCTTCGGGAAGAAGCTGGATTGACTGAAGGGAAAGAGGGAGTGCAGGTTGATGAGCAGCTGCCTTCTGGTGAAAGTGAGCAGCCGGTCGTGGTTACAGAAGCGGCCGACTCCTCGTATGCTCAAGGCATTCGGAATAACGTATCGCAACTCGTTGCGAAGATGGTATTGAAACGTCGTGAATCGTTCAGGCCCCTGACAAGTCGCACTCGGATGTCAAGTTATCGTAGAAAATCGTCGCTTTCGCAATCTTCTCCTGTGGAGGATCATCTCCACAGCGATGAATTCTAATATCATGGTGCGCTTTCATTCTCGCCCTCATATCTTCGCCCTTATCATTATTGACTTTGACTGGGAACGCTATAGGAAGAAGGAAACGCATTTGTACACTACATATCACCCATGCTTGCACTCATGTAGCTCTAAGTGGCGCACCCCACCCCTAAAACCCCAAACGCCCTCCCCTCTGTCCAATGTATGTGTTGTTGTGATTGTTATTATTGTGTGGGATCGTAAGTTAGTCAAATATAAATTGGTACCAGGCTATACTTCACAAGGTGAGTAATGGAGTTCGGATAAACAAGTGTCAGGTCAAAAACTGAGGCGACATGGGATCATGAGGTCCAGTGCTCATGGAAGCGATATGTGACAATGTCTCCACCCCATCGCACGCTTGCGGTTGCACTTCCTCGTTCTTCACGCCACGGTGATGGGTGGCGTAGGTCCTACAAGCCTCTCTACTCTTCACCAACTCTTCGTCCTCCCTATCCAGCGCGAATATCTCGAATCCAGGGAAGTTGTACTCCAATAACTTCTGGAGGGAGGGCAGGAGCGTCTTGTCCGGAGCGTACGTCCCCGAGTTATTGTCAATGACCAACTCCCACTCCGTTTGGTCATCTGGGGTATCGTCGCTGAATTTATCCCATCCACCGGCGGGACGTGGATGGAATTCGCCACTGTATCGAACGGTGGTGGCGCAATTGCTATGGAGAGCATGCTTGGATGCAAAGTCCACAAAGAATGCGGCTCCGGTCTCGGAGAATCGGAAAGAATCATCGGTGGACGAGATGATGTAGGTGTAGACGGCGGGCTTGACTCGATGTTGGAATTGTGCATCTGCGTCACCGCGGCGGACTCCTCCGTGTAAGATCATGAGGACGTCTTTGGGTCGTTGATGACACCGAAACCGTTCTTGGGGCTGCGGGCATAGAGCAAACGATGACCGGCTTGGATACCCGAACGAACAGCTAAAGATGCAGGTCCTTCAAAGATTGACTGAGCTGCTTTGTACTTGCGGTTCCAATGTTGGACACGATCACCGAAGAAGAGTGGGATACCTGCCAGGAGCCCGTCCTCGTAAGTCCAATGATATCACAGCGAGGGTATGAGGGTACCTTTGATGTACATCTTCCAGGTCGAATACAGCCTATCATCGTTGATATTTGTTAAGCGCCCGACGGTCGGGGAGTAATGCCGAGAGAAACGGATGGGACCGTCAAATAGATACGGGTGGGCTTCGGGGTTCTCCCCCGATGGTGCTGATTCGATCTTATCCCCCATTAGCTCGACGAGGGAAGAGGGTAAAAATGGCTGGCTTACCTTCAACCAAAACGTCCCCCGAGATTGCTTGAACAGAGGTCCCTCTATCTCAGCCTCTTTGGCACCAGCAGAGACAGTCGTCTGAAATCTGCCGATGTAATCGTCCACCGGACGACCTTCGTCCTTATCGCAAACTTCCGCTCGGAGAACAGCGTGAGTAGGTACGTTCTTGACCCTCCACAACTCGTTCCACACTGGCTTCAATGTAGTTGACTACACAGATGACCTGCAGGATACCACCACGACGCAGTGCTTCTTCTCATTACCACGTCAACCTGTCTGCAAAAGAAGCGAATAAAACGTACACCATGCTGATCTTGTCGTCAAGCTTGGCAACGAAGTACGGATCAGCCAGCCCTCCGACGTCCATCCTGGGTAATCCAGATGCCCCAATGAACTGTATCGTAAGATCGACGTATGGTATGCCGAGCTTCATCTCCTCCGCGAAGCCTTTCGCCATCGACTTGGTGTCTCGCATCCCTGCAGTTACTTTGGATGCTGCATCGTGAATCTTTTCAATGAGGTGAGCCGCCATGGTATGGAGTGGATTCCTGAGAGATTGACTATGTTAGAATGCCCAGAATTGATTGTGCTGCAGGAGATTAGCTCGGGGATGATCAGTGTCCAAATGGCGCTAAATCTCGTTGATATTCTCGAACAGAGACTGAGAGTATACCGACGATGTGTAGGAAGTGGGAGGCAGGGGCAAAGGGGTTATTTCATTGAGACAATCTTGCTTGTGTATGCCAAATACCAAGCCAACTTTACTCGGGAACCTCGGCGCAACAGAGCAGAATTGGCGTCAGTCACGATCAAAGGATTGCACCTGATTGCCCACGCGCGTGGGCACGGAGAAGGGCTTGCTCCGAACCTAAGTCGCGATACGCGATTGTTCCACAACTCCCCGCTCAGCCTCCGACCTTCCTCTTCGTTGGAGTTGCAAGCGTAAATAACAGGAGACGTTGCTTGCGGGAACCAGGTTACTTATGTTCAATGGTATATTAGATCAGAGGAAAGGGTTGTGAGCCTTCGTAGTCTGACAATGGGGAAGTTGGTGTGAAACGTGGATTCGGTTTGGTGGGCGTGCGGGCATCACGGCTCGGAGATCCAGTGACACCGACAACTTAAGATATCCATCTCCACGAACGGAAAGTATTCCAAGATAGTCCGGTTGTATAATTGTCCAGCCATATCTACATATTAGGGAGCTTCGAGGAATCAGCCTCGTCCACGGCTCGGATTAAACGGTACTCACCTAGTAGATCTACATGGCCTGAATCCATGACAGATTCCGAGGGCAAAGCCCAGCGTGAAGCAACCACGGGATTGTGTCTGCGCCTTGGACAAGGGTATTAGGGTCAAGGAACTTAGTCGAGCTTTGTCCAACCCATTAATAAAGCAAAACCACGCGAACACACGCGACTCTCCAAGGCCTATTGCTGATGGGAAGGGCAGCTCAAACCCAACACGATAGCTGCATCTCCGCGCGTCGCACGTAGTTCACCCAGCCGGGGAAGCTACAGATTACAAGTCAGCCAGCACAACGAAAAGCCACTGAGCTAAACATACCGAGCCTCAGCCCAGATGCCTATCCTGTCGCCCTTCCTCAAGGCCTTCAAGATCTCATGGTCCGCCTCCCAAGTGACTTCATGTCGTTGCCAATCCATCACAGGATGCCGATTAGTCGCGACTCTACACTCTGTCCCGAGAGTCCCATCTCCCCGCAGGATCTTTGCATCGAACCAAGTCCAACTGTCCAAATGCAACCCACAATGATAATGCCAGTAAACGCTCCATCCTTTGTCGTAACTCTCGACCTTGATAATCAACTTCTTTACGCGATGCAAGATGGGTGGGGAGAGAAGGTAAAGCATGGAAGCATTCTGAAGTTCGACTGGGACGATGGAGCGGGATGAGATGAGAGTGAAGTAACCGGCGAGATTCAGGATGTCATCAACGAGCTCGATGGGTAGGCGACGGAGAAGGAGGAAGCGAGCACGTTGGATATCACTTGGAGCGGGATTAAATGGTGCGGCAGGATGATGGAAGGGGAGTCGAGGGAGGTAGTTATTGAGCGATGTTAAGAAACTCGAAATAGTAGTCTTCGTATGATGATGTGCCATTTTGGTAGGCCTCCCGTCGAAAGAAGCCTCATATTTAGAGGTCGGAAGAATCACAGGCAATTTATTCACAAGCCCGTTCGCAGTGCCCTGAAGAGCCGCCCGTGTTACTTTGTGGTAATTAATGGATATGTCTGGGATGACCGAGAATGTCAAAAACATACCTATGATTAATCCACTCTAGAGGTGAGGCGGTCCATAGCGGGTCCATGGGAGTCCAGACACGGAAACCATGGTCCACTCAGTCCATGTGGTCTCAGGACCTCGGAACGGAAACACACTCTTCCGATGTTTCCGCCAAAAATGGGCTAAAAAGAGGGAAAAATTGCAGGAACGACTCCCTGTATCTCCTGTAGCCCACCGCGAGGGTCGAACTCGCAGCCTTCGTCCTAAGTGCGCCGGTCTCGAGCTTGCGAGGGACCGGGGGCACTTGGGAAGAAGGCGCAGAGCGTGTGCTTGGTGAATTTACCGGTCCAAAGTACGCCGGTCTCGAGCTTGCGACCGGGGGCACTGGGTGAGGGCTGAGAGGGTGGACCTTGCGGAACACTGCCAGGCCCGAGCTTGCGAGGGATGGGGTATATATTGAGAGCGTGGATGCTTGGTGAGTGTGCCCGTCCCGAGCTTGCGAGGGGCTGGGGGCAGAGTGTATCCGTGTCGGTCCCGAGCTTGCGAGGCACCGGGCAAAGGCTGAGAGAGCGTAAGCGTGAGGCGAGATGAGCGCGAGACGGTTCCGAGTGAGTGTTTGAGCCGTCGGGAGTGTGGGTGGCATGAGCGAGGGGGTTCAGGCCACGGAGGCTGAGAGTGTATCTGTGAGGGGTATTACCGAGTGCAGCCTTCAGATCGCGCCCGGAACATGAATATGCTAGTTGGGCCCTGCCCCGGTAAGAGTCTGACGCTCTATCCGATTGAGCTAGGCGGGCGGTGAAAGCGTTCGAAGAGGACATCTTGAGAGCGGTGAGAAGTATATCACAAATCAAGGGGTCATGTCAACAGTGACAAATGCCGAGAAAGGGCAATCGGCGGTATAGATAAGTGGAAGTTGTCGATGTATGTCGTCGTACCAACGTTTTTGACGTGGCGGTGATGTCGAGACCGCTTGGAGGACACGGGGGAAGCGGTGTACGCGCCGAGTGAGGGCTGGGTTGAGATCCCAGCGCTGGCTAAGGTCCGTGTATCGGTGAAGCAAGAAGGTCCCCAGAGCGGAACTAGGGCACTGTAGCGTAGCAACAGGTAATGTGAGTCACCACCGCTTCGGAGATGGGTGCCATCTGGTCTTGGAACGCAGGGGTGAAGCACCGGACCAGGGACTTTCGAGCTAGGAGCGCCTCACATTCAGATGTAATGCGTTTGAGGTCAGAAGGCCGCGCGAAGGGTTCCCTCCCTCCGGACTTCCAGGAGGCGTAAACTGGTGCACTCGGATAGAGCCTCTGCAGATGGACCAAGGGAATTGGGGAACGAATCTCGGGCGGAGCAAGACCAGGATATTCCGTGCGTGCATGTGGTTGTCAAAATAATACGCGGGCAGTAAGTAGCAGCAACACTGCTATGAACGAGGTCTAGCGTAAAGCAAGCGGTTATTGCCATGAGTCTGAAGGGGGCATTGAGATACTACTCACTTGTACCACTTATTCGCAGTCGCAATTTTGGTTGATGATTGCGCATATAGTCGTGTCTGTCGACTCGTGTGGGAGTGTCACTTGGAGCGGGTGGATAGCACACAGGCTCAGAACGAGTGCACGGCCTGTATCATTCATAGTCTTTGGGATTGTCGAAAGCTATCGCGGGATGGGTGAATATTGGAGGAGATAAGCACTCGAAGGCCAACTGCCGTCGGCTGAGCATCACGTAACTACTTCGCTTCAGCCTTGACTGCAAACTTCCATGCCCAAATGACTCCTTCAGCCCACCTCGAACCGATACTGTTCGTATCCCACCAGCAAGGCCACTGTCGCAGAAAGCTGGTTGAAAATGCTCACGGCAGATGAAGAATCCCCTCTACTGAGCACTACTGAGATTGATCACAATGCGATTTACAACCGATTCACCTCCTCGCAGAAGAGGATCATCGTCGCACAGGTGTCCTGGGCTGGTTTGATTCCTTGTGAGTTGATCAATATCCTCCTCGGTTACTCTACTGATGCGATTTACCCTCATAGTGTTTGTCTCCGGGTCCTTCGTACCCATGATTCCCCAGATCGCCCAAGAGTTCGATAGCACTGGTCCAATCATTAGGTATCGCATTGTAGTGATCCTCGCGAAGTAGTTCTCCTTAACATGAAACCCATCACATAGCTTGGCCGTAAGCCTATCCATACTTGCAGCCGCTGTCGGTAGTTTGATTTGGGCAACCTACTCTGGATACTGTGAGTATTACAGTCCTTCAGTCTGGTGTATGGTGACTCACCGTCTAATGAATGTTGCTAGATGGCCGTCGTCCTATTTACCTCGCATCCCTCCCAATTTACTGTTTTGGTTCATTGGGGGTAGCCGTGGCGCACACCGTTCCAGAACTTATGGCGTGGCGTGTGATCCAGTCTCTCGGCGCATCCAGCGCTCTCTCTGTTGGTGCTGGAGTTATCGGGGACATATACAAACTAGAGGAGCGAGGTGCTGCTATGGGTGTATTCTTCGGAGTGCGTCCAGCGGCTCTTCTCCCCAAATTCGTATCTCATTCTCCCCTATCGAACATAGGCATGCCTGCTAGGTCCAGCCATAGCCCCGATTGCTGGAGGTGTAGCTGCCCATCTGTCTTCGTGGAGGGATATGCAATATGCCCTGTTTCTTGCGGGAGTATTCGGCTTCTTCACAATGTTTGCTTTCCTTCCAGAAACCATGGCTCCTGGGTCGAGGGGATTTGAAAAATATCTCCAAGTTTCGGCAGAGGACGAGGGCCAACCAAGTCAACCGTGGTTATGGTTAGAGGCTTTCAAGAGCCTATCGTTATTGCGAAGTCCTAATATCCTGGCTATTGTAAGTTGTAACATCGCTCCATCTCACCTTTGATTGACGACTTGGAATGTTCAGACTATCGCGAGATCTTGCGTCCTCATGACCGACTATTGTACGTCGACGGCGTTGACACTCGTGACCACGAGGACCTGTTCACCTAATTCATTACCTAGTCCTGCTGATTCCATTGTCATACACAATCGTCAGTGATCTCGCGCACATTTTGGTGCCCACTCTGATGTGCTATCAGGGCGAACGGTATGGTATCTCAAACGAGATATTAATCGGGGCCTGCTTTCTTCCCGCTGGAGTAGGAAACATCAGTTAGTTTTCTTCGATCATCTCTCGAATAACCCCCTTGTTAAATCCATCATCAGTCGGATCACCTCTAGCAGGTCACATCTCAGACAAAGTGGTAGTAAAATGGCGAAAACGCCGCGGAGGAGTCTGGGTCCCTGAGGACAGACTGCGTGCAACTTTGAGCGGGGGGCTGATCCTCGTTCCGATGTCGATCCTCCTATCCGGCCTCGTCACGCAATTTATCGAAGGAAGACTCGGCCTCATCCTAAATCTTGTCTGCCTTTTTGTCAACGGTATTGGAGTGAGTGAGAAAGTCCCCAATATCCATCTGGATGACTGATTGCCTTGATTCTAGATCGACTTCGTCCTCAGTCCATCTTCAGCCTATTACATCGACGTAATGCACTCGCAAAGCGCTCAAGTCATGGCTGCAAGCGGGTAAGATAATATCCACCTCATGTTTGATCTGTCGGGGCCTGCTTCTGATTACCTTTCAAGCGCTGTGCAGAGTACCTTTATCGCCGTCACCTCCACGGCTATATTGCCTTTGATCAACACCATCGGTGTCGCTGGAACCGATGCATTGGCTGCGTTTGTGGGGTGGATTGGTTTTGTGTAAGCAATCACTGTTCTTTGCCTCGTGCTCCCCCTCATTGAATGGTCTACTTACACGCCTCGTACCCCAGACTGATCTACTTGACAATTCGGTATGGGGAACAGATGAGAGCTTGGGCTGATGTTGGGTACTCCACGGCTCAGACAAACTGAAATACCGTTGCTGTTGATCGTCGTTGCCTTTGAGGTCCGATCGCAAAGGTGTTGCGGAGGGGCGTGGGAACTTCCGCGTGGTGTTGGCCTGCTTCAATGAATTTCCAAAGTTCCTTTGCATTGGCCCCTTCGAGGGTAGGCCCAGTTCCCCATTGTTCAAAGCCACCCTTTCATCCATGCAGCGTCACGCAATGCGTTACCCTTAAACCTGTTTCGGGCGTTGGATCAGCCAAATCCCCTTTGCTTGAGCCTTGTATGCCCATAGTTGACATCGCTTCCTTTGTTTGAAAACTCCGCTCACCAAGAAACACGAGTTCTTTGACCGTATTTCGAAATTCATCTTGCTTGGGCACGCCCCCTTCAGACAATGCCTTTTAGTCTGCGAGGTTGAGAGTTGTCGTTTCTCACCGCCACCTCTGCTCGTTGTTTGGTCCTGCTATCGTGCTATCCGTCTTTATTGAGGTAACTGGTTACTCGCAATGACCCGGTCCCTTCATGGTCGTACGCCTTCTCGCAAGACTCACAAAACCTCGGTGAGGCTCAGCATGATTCGTCGAGTTCACGTCCTGTACGTACTGATCCACGTTCCCCCACAAGTTATTCAAGTTCACCGACTCCCTGACACCCACGGCTTCATTGCCAACACAAAAAAGATATGCTACCAATAACTCGACCCGACTCGCTGCGTAGGCTACTCTGTCCTTTGTATCTGCCAAAGCTGACCGGCGTCTACTCTTTTGTAGTTGGACTCATTCAGGGACCGGTTCCAAATTTTCGAACCGCTCCATCTCTTCTTTGTGTCACAATTTGTGAGTATATTTCTTCGTAACTATCAGGAACGCTGTTCATCGTATCAAAATGACGTCAGGGAGACCATCGACCTCTCAATGCCAGAGGTGACGGAGGCCTCAAAACAGTCCATGCCAATCCAGAACATTCTTACCGACGCTTCCGCCCCTATTTCTACTCCGGTCTCTTACCACAAAGCGTCAACCATGGCCACCAGCCTCCCACCCTCCACCGCGGCTTCTGAAGAAATGCCACCGGTCCCGTCGTTCGACCAAGATTTCTCCCCAGAGACGCCTCTCCGAACCTCCCCTATCTCGCACGTCCCTTCCTCCCTCACATCTCCCTTTCCCCCGGTTCCCTTCCTGACATCCTTCAACGCCCACCTCTTCTTCCAACCTCCTCCCCCTCCATGCTTCCCGGCCTCCATCGACTTTGCACAAGTGCCGATCATCGATTATTATGACAAATGTGGATCTGTGTTTGGAGAGGGAGGGTTCTCCGGAGTGGAGAGTCTGCCGGATTGGATTAGAGAAGTATTCGAGGGTTCTGCCACTGTTTGACTTCGTGCAAAAGGGGGAGTCAACTCGCGTTCTGTGGTTGCCGAGCCACAATCCTATCGACCCACGATCGTTGTAAACTACTCATTCGTTCCATTGAACTGTTGTATGTTATTCTTATACTAGGGCCTCGTATTGTGTTTGTATACCGGACATAATCTGAGGTCTTCACCTGCCTTGACTGGCTTGAATACTTCCGGCTTCATCATTTCACTGTCTGACTGCCAAGTGCGACCTTCCCTGCGTTTATTCGTTAACTGCAGAGATGCATCACCATTGTCGACACATCAGCCCTTTGGGCGTTCTTCTCTTCAAAAACGGATGATTAAGGGGACTGGAATAAAATGGGATTGTTATGTACTCCTCCCGGGTTTTTGGGGGGAAGATTATCATACCAGACTCGCCCCTGACAATGGAATAAAAATATACGTTCTTGGCCAGTCGGAGCCGCGGAATATCCTAACCACCATAAATACCGGAATCATTAAGAACTTCTCGTCCATTTACAATTTTATCCCGCGACTGTGAGATACGCTCACCTAGGTGATACGAAACCATGACTGGAAGGAGAACCGTCAATTGAGTCTGGAGGATCGCTTGCCTCGAATTACCGCTCACCAAACTCGCAGACGACGGCTGAGGAAGAAAGCAACTCAACATGGGATGAATCACAACGGAAAGCAGGGCGGGTTTCCAGGTCATCGGATCCGCATTCCTCTAATACTCCCTCAAAGCTTTACAGAACTTTCCCTCCAGGTAGAACGTCAAGTCTTCAACGTGTGCGGAAAGACTAGGAACCAGAAAGGAGATACATCACTTACTCACTGGATGTGACTTCTAATCCCTCGCTGTCAAGTGAAAACTGGTTATAAGGATCATCGAGTGAGGCGACCTTGTAATCCAAGTTCACCATCACCGAACCGACGCCCTGAAAACAATAACCGAAGTGGTGAGCTCAAGCTTGATCAACACCTCTCCTGCCTTAACCTTTTTGGCAGCTCTGGTCCATACAACCATGTCCCGTCTGATGCTGTTCATTGGCCTCCTCCTCTCCTCCCTCGTCACCCTTTCATCTGCTCTCTGCATCATGTGCCCGAATTGCGACTACGACTGGATCAACAATACGGTCGGCGCCGAATGTCTCCAAAAATGGACTTGCGACGATGCTACCATGACTATGAGCTGTTACTATCAGTCATCCACCGACCCCAGCACATATAACATCTGTACTTACGGCATCACTGTGAGACACTTCTCGTACTGATGACATGGCGATTTGCTGATTTAATTTGGTTGCAGGAGGTGGGAGGAGGTTTGAAAAGCGGACCTGAGGCAATCTGTCGGGAGTCTGGGGGTATTGATAGTAAATGTGTAGACGCGAAGGACGTTTATCATTGGGGATCTCCTGGTCACTGCATCGCCGCATCAGGGACGGTATCACAGTAGATTGTTGTCAGTTCTGCGTAGTGTCAAAATCTATCAAAAATCGGAAACATGGGCCCCAAGAGGGGTTGTGTCGGAAGCCTGGAGAAGTCACCTGAAGTATTCGAGGCTTACTTGTCTCATCATTGATATAAAGCGTCCAGCGGTGTCAACCTGGGCAACCCGGTGAACAGAGCAGATTTTGAAGTGGGAGCTGAGATCAGGATACGTAAGTCTGTCACATTCGCTGGGGTCTGAACCCGTTTAAACCCGTATCGGCATTGCTTAACTGAGGCTCAGCGGATACGTTTGTGTGGCGAAGCGGCTGTAGTTGAAGGGGCAATCTACGAGCCGAGGGATTCGACCCCAATGTCATAGATCTCGGCGCTATCGAAAAACAATGTTCAGTTACACCGTTCCATCTCGGCGGTCTCCAATTATAAACGTCCGTCGAGTTTTCACATTTACTATCAGTGGCCCCATGAAGACACTAGGTCCGGATAACAAAGTTCCTCCCTCCTCCTGCAAAGCCCATGTAGCACACCGAGCCTAAATTAAGCGGTAAAGACGCGACACTTACAGTGATGGCATACGTGCAAAGATTGTACATGCCGGGAACTGTCGATGACGGCTACAGTAGTAATAGCCCGTGGTCATACTGGAGCTATCGCAAGTCCATTTGGCGAGAGATTCATTGCCGTTGACTGCATTGTCGTAGTCGCAGCCGGGACACATTGCGCATCGGGCAGACTCCACGCTAACACCTCAAATAACGCGAGATGGATCATCAGAAACTTCTCGTCCATTGAAATGTATCCCGCGACTGTGAGATGGGTGGACATGACTGGACGAAGAACGGTCAAGTGAGCCTGGAGGACCACTTGCCTGGAATTACCGCTCACTAAGCTCGCAGATGACGGCTGAGGAAGGCAGCAGCTCAACTTAGAATGAGTCACAGCGGAAAGTAGGGCGGGTTTCTAGGTCATCGGATCCGCATTCCTCTAATGTTCCATCAGAATCTGACAAAATTTTCCCTGCAGATAGAACGTCAAGTCTTCAACGTGTGCGGAAAGATTAGGAATTAGAAAGGAGATCTATCACTTACTCACTGGATGTGACTTCTAATCCCTCGCTGTCAAGTGAATACTGGTTATAAGGACCATCGAGCGAGGCGACCCTGTAATCCAGGCTCACCGTCACCGAACGAACGCCCTGAAAACAATAACCGAATTGGTGAGCTCAAGCTTGGTCAACATCTTTCCTGCCTTGACCTCTTTGGCAACTCTAGTCGATACAAACATGTCCCGTCCGCTGCTCTTCATCGGCATCCTTCTCTCCTCCCTCGTCACCCTTTCTTCCGCTCGATGCATCATGTGCCCGAATTGCGACTACGACATTATCAATGACACAGTCGGCGCTGAATGTCTCCAACAATGGACTTGCGACGATGCCAGCATGACTATGAGCTGTTACTATCAGTCATCCACCGACCCTAGCACATATAATATCTGCACCTACACAATCACTGTGAGTCCTTCTGTTATTAACGAGAAGGCGATCTGCTGATTCTTTGCATTCGGTTGCAGGAGGAGGGCGGAACTTTGTTATCCGGACCTAGTGTCTGCGAGGGGTATGGGGGTATTGATAGCAAATGCGGGAACGCGAAGGACATTTATTATTGGGGACCACCTGGTTACTGCATCGCTGCATCGGGGACGGTGCCACAGTAGATTTTTGTCAGTCCTGCGTAGTGGCAAGATCCATCAAAATTCCGGTAGATGGGGAAGAGGGGTCGTGTGTAGCCTCGAGAAGTCACCTCAATTAATGCGAAACTTCCTTGCTTAGTATCGATGTAATGTGTGGAGTCGTGTTAACCCAGGAACGCGGTGACCAGCCGCCTTTGAGGCGGCAGCTGAGATTCGGATGCGTAAGTCTGTCATATTCGCTCCAGATTGGACAGACATCATTGGTAGTGGAGGTTCAACGGATACATTTGCGTTGGGTGAAGCAGCAGTGTGAAGTTCCAATCTATGAGTGGGATACTACACCACTATCAAGGTTTGACCACTGCGCCCAAGCCGAAGGAAGAAGTATTCAACATTAGTAGGGAAGTGGTGGCCAAGAGACGGTGCGGTCGTGGATGATACGTAGACACCCGTTGTCCAGGTCCCCCCACGTTCGTGTCGTCTATGCGCTAGCGTCAAACTTGGCAAACGGCATGGAATCACTGTAACCCGCCTCATGATCTTCCATCGGCGACTTTTCCAACCGTCCACCCAATTGCACCTCACTCCTTGTCAACCGTAATATAATTTGGCTGTCTCACAGTCGTGGGATGTCGAGATTTCTATTTTCGGCCTAAAATTTCCTCCGTGACGGAACTGTTTTCACTTTGGCTGACGATCGTTGGTGATCGAGTGATTAACGTGCAGGAAACTCTATTATAGGAGCGGTACTCACGGAACCGAGAACAAGCCTTCAGGAACACCGTAACGAGGTGGGTTTGGTGGGATGAGCATTTCCACATGAAGCCAACATTCTGAAGCTTGTGGCGGTGTCAAATATCCAGGCAGGGCTTTTGACGGATTCCATTCGGTACTATGACTGTGAGCGGTTGAAGGGAAGAACCATCGCGAACCTGAGTGACGACTCATCGACTAAATGACATAAAGGTTAAGTGGAGGTGGAGATTCGTCTGGGAGTTAAGGCCTCAGTGACTGAATGTACGCGGGGGTATGAAACAACTGGAGGCAACGTTCGAACGGGCAACGGCTCACCACTGAAGAGCAACCATCCCTGAGCCTTAACACCAACAGATCGAACGACCATATTCCGAGCTGATCCCTCGTGTAGCATCAAGCTTAAGACTCGGGATATATCGGAGAACGCGGCTTCGACCGAATGAGACCAGTAAATCAGGTCGGGTCTGTGAGACAAGGGATAATTAGTATCGCCCCAGCAATCAGACATCATGAGGAGAACACACACCAAGGTTGCCCAAACGAAATCGAGCTTCCACCATGATCCTGAGATCGCAAATGAGAACGTCTCAACGCGATCAACCCAGCGAGGTCATCTTGAGACGCCATATCGTCTTCACCGTCTATAAGTAAACTAGAATAATTCCAGGCACGAATCGGACATACCTATAAGAACAAGGGTCACCTTGATGCCCTTCGATTCGAGCAAGTTGGTGATCCCCTCTGTTGTGGGGCCCCAAATCGATTTGGAACCCTCGATGTAGATATGTTTCAAGGGATGAATGGGAGGCATGCTCGACCACAAGGCATTTGTTAATGACTGGCGGATTGACCTTTGAAGGTCTGTCGCCTCTTCAGAAGTCGCGGCATCAAAGTCTTCATAGAAGGGCACCAAAATCGTCAAAGTCACCAATTTAGGTGGGAGCTGGTTGAACACGAGAGTCGGTTGGATCGCCAATGGGGTGGCAAACTGATTTGGTATGAAAGCTGTGAGGTCCAAGGTGAGGTGCCGCAGGTTCCGGAATTTGGATGGATCGAGGACGGTTGGGGTCATTATGTTGCAAGTGCGGAGGATGGCGAGTGAGATTAATGTATGCGCGAGTTGAGTTACTCTGTAGATGTGGTTCTGGCTATCAGCGGATGCTGAAGTATCGACGAGTTCCACGTGTTGGATACCGGTCAGATGTGAAGGGATCATTGAACCTAGGTAAGTAGATTCGCACATAGACAGGCTGAGGGTGTGAAGGGAGGGGAGAGCAGGGTTCGGCGTCAACCAATCGATGACAGTGTTCTCGACGTAGAGTTCTTCGAGACACGGAAGGGAACCACAAGGGAAGAGGAAGATGCTGTGGGACTTGATGAACGGTAATCCACTGAGACAAAGTCGTTTAAGGCTGGTCAGGTTCGGAAAGCCTGATAGTATATGAAAGGGCCGTCGAGCGGGAAGGCTAGAGTCGGCGATACTGATGGAGTGGAGATTGGTGCACGCCTTTAAAATATGGATTAGGTTCGTTCTGGGTGATACGGTCTGAGGCCGGAAGAAACGGCGAGGAAGGGAAGAATTATAATAGTGGGGAGATTCGGGTATGACGATAGATTGGATGAGGTCCGCCAGCCTGTGATTGGCCGTGATGGCATGCTTGAGTGAACGAATCCTGCGCGCCGAGTCGATATAAGGGTTCCTGTAGAGGAACTCCAGTCCGCTCGCGTACCAAGCTCTGCATACCAAGATAGCAGAGTTGAGGTCTCGGAGGGATGGCCGGTCGCCGCGAGGAGCATACACCTCGCAGTAGCGCCAGGCAGGCTGCAGATATCTGAAGATCTCCGCGAGAATTTCTAGAGGGATGTGCCTGTTCCCTGGTGCCTTTGGTACCCCGTTGGAGTCTTTCAGAGGTTGCTGCATGCATGATGAAATCTGTACCAACTGTGAGGGCAAAGAACAGCAACTCACTCGACGGAATAACCACGAACCCTGGAATGGGCCCGAGAGGCGTTTCCACAAAACGTTAGGCCACTTCACCATGACATCTATGCGGTCCGTCATTCTCCAAGTGGCTACTTGGGCCTTCGACTTTTCGACCAAGAGATACGTAGGAAGTTCACGGTTGCCTCCGGCGCAATCGAGGCGACGCTGAGTCGACAACGGAACTGACAATCAACCCCGAACAACGTAACGCCCTCGCTGGAGATCGGATCTCAGGGAGTTTGTGAACAGTGTCGTAATCCAAATTCTCACGGTGATCGCCCAGCAGATGCAGTCGCACAGGCCTCAGGGTGCCCTCAAGTCCCTTGATCCAGTACTGACCAATCCGGCGGCTCTTATGACGTGTGACAACCAACCTTCAGCCGGCGGGCTGGCGCAAGGGACCATGACGTGTGACGCCCTGACCCGGCGATTTTGGGGGCTTTGTGACCTGTGACCGCCGGGTTGGTCGAAAACGTACAGTATATTATACTGTATGCGTCTGAATGGAGGCAATGGTAATGGGTAATGGTGGACCGGTTGACAACACAGGTCCATGTAATGCTCCGATGAGACCAAAAGTAATGCAAAAATTCGGTTCCGGCCTTCGGCCGATTGCCAATTCCAGGGGTGTAATGGTATTTCGGGACTCCGTTGCTAAAGGGGGTACAATTCGGGGTGTAATGGTCACCAGGCCGTTGCCTCCATTCAGACGCGTACAGTACATGCTTTCTCCGTTTATTACTGGGCTCCGTTCATTGACAGTTCCCAAAGCCTCTCCGCGTCGTCCCAGCTGGTTTACAATTAGCACCTAATGTTATGGATAACCCATTTTGAGTCCTATGCAATTCCACCTTGCCTCCGAGATGCGGAAAATGGTTGACCTACAAACTTGGCCAAGTCGGCTGAGGGCCGTCTCGCTAGTGGAGGGATAACAAGGTGACGTGTCAACTCCAACATGCGCGCGGGACATAGTTGACCACCAACTAAACCATGTACGATGAGAGTCGTCGTGCCCGTAGCAGGATAGTGGCGGGGTATGACTTCAAGATCCGATCACTCGAAGATCAACATCGAGTTGTGGCTCGGATGGGGGAGCTGGCTTCAACCCAAGGGATGGCGAATCAAGTCGGTTCTGTGGGTGGGGGGATCCGTCAAGATCACATCAAACGATAAGCAGTACGAAGACTTACTGCAGTGCATCGTGATCAGGCAAATGATACCTTTTTGCGAGGTCTGATCTCTGTGGCAGGCAAGTTTACGGGTTCGTCGACCTGGTTATTCTTGACGGACTCTTGCGAGTGCGAGGTGTGCGAGGCCTTGCGAGCCTTGGCTATAGCCTTCTTCAACCTAGCTCGTTCCGCGATAATGAGAGCCTTCTTCTCATTCTAAACAGTGGGTAGAAATTGAGCTAAGTATCCTTCGTTGAGACATGACGAATAAACCCACCAATTTGTCCTTTGGCAATGGGCTCTTGGGTTTGCGGTCTGGTGGGTTGGTGGGAGCGGGCTAAAGCAGGTAATATTGGTAAATCGCCGTCAAGATGGTGATCAATATGACACTAACTTGCGTTGGGCGACGCTTTTCAACTTTTTCTCGAGTTTTATCTTCCTGAGCTTCAGCAGCAAATGTGGCCAGTGTGAGAGCTACGTTCTAAATATCTCAGAGGTCAGTGTGAGGAAGACGATCAGGGTATTCTATCGTACCTTCTGCTCAATAAATGTCTTGCCTTTCTTTCCCCTCTGCTTCACCACAGTTTTTGGTTCAGTCGACCATCTGTGACAGAGTGAGCTTCGAGGTCCAAAGTTTCTCAGGTCCCCTGGTCCGCTGGACCCGTCTCCCATCGAACCTTCCACCACACGTCAGCTTGAGTTTCCGTCCAAAATCAATTATTGTGCCAGTGGCAAAATGACACTTCGGCGAACACTTTTGTCTCCCGTCGCTTCACTTTCGCTTTCGCGGACGACTTTGACCGTGTTCACTAAAGCTCCCCCTAAGCCTGTTCGTCAATGTCAAATTATGCACCCACAGAACGAGATTCTTTGATCCAGGGTACAACTCTGCAGCAGCAAGGAGGGACCGCGGCACCACTGAATGAAGAGGAGGAAGAGGTGCCGATCAAGCCCCTGGGGTCGCTGAAAATTACCGTTCGACTCGCTGCGGGATTCTGACTGGTATTTGGGTAGCCACTTTCCTCTGTGAGTATAGGTTGCTACCATTCCGCTATCAAGCGAATGTTTTTAATAACTGACGAAGTACTTGCATAGTAAAGCGCCTCCGTCTAGGGACTCTTCCGCATATTTCTGACCTGATTGTTGGCCTGCAGCAACTCTGGTCACAACTTGTGAGTCATTCCAATCCATTTCTGAGTCTCTACAGCGGAGATGCCCGTTACGGTTCAAAGCCAGCTTTTTGCATGACTACTCACTGAACTTGACAGTGCTCCCCACGATCTCCTCTGAGTTTCAAAAGTTGGCTGGGAACAGCGTAAGAATTCTCCCCTTGAATCCTTGCTCAATCCATTCTAAGCGCACCCGACAGCTCTCTCTTAGCGACTTGCACATTCACGCTTTTCTATGGCCGACTCCGCAACGTTATGGGTCGAAAAGGCGCCAACCAAGCTGCGGTATTCTTTGCAGTATTAGGCACCCTCGCCTGTGGACTATCGGGAAATATGGAATTGCTTATAGCTGGGAGATTTGTAGGTTCACTGTGTTGTATTGCCGACTCGCTCATCGGAATTACGCGGCCACTCATAACTGAGCGGTTTGGGCGGTGGTGGAATATTCACCACTTCGACGTGAGTAAGCGACTCTGATGCCCGAAGGTTGTGTCATTCATAGCTACAATCTCAATAGGATTGTCTTCAGCGACATATACAACATGCGGGTTCGTATCTTAACTTCGATCATCACGCTGTGCCTCCTAATTCGCTTTAGTCACGAGGGCTCACCCAGGGTATCCAAAGTGTATTCAACAGTGTGAGTTGCGTTCCAGCACGAAGTTAAGTCTGTCATCCTGATCATCAATTTTATGTTTAGCTCGGAATGAGTTTGGGTGGCCCTCTTGGAGGGTTCATCAGTGACCGGTTAGCTTCCTTTGCTCAGCGACGGTCCTCCTTCTAAGAACAATACACTGCAGGTTAGGCTGGTGCTGGGCTTTCTTACTCCAGATGCCTTTATTCTTGATTTCTTTTGTCTTGACATCGTGGTACCTGAATTACGTCACACCTGTTCGTTTCTCCTCAGGGTCTGGTCGTTCCGGTTCTGAAAATTTTTTTTACAGGGAAAAGGCAAGAGCACTCTCGATGAGTTGAAGCGTATCGATTATTGGGGTAGTGCGACACTGCTCGGATCGGTTCGTGGCAGTCTATGACCGTCGAAGATAGTGCGTGGCGATAACACTGGGCGCTGTTTTTGCCGGGTACGTCCACTAAACGCTTCATCAAAAAAGTGTAGAATACTCAGTGTTCCTGTTGACAGGTGGGTCATGCATCACACAGGAAAGTACAAAACCCTCAACGTCAAATCTTGTATCCTCCCCTTCGTCGGAGGGTTCTCGTTTCAACGATGCGGAGAGACTTGTATCCTGCGCAGCTGTGGTTGAGTATTGTGAGTCTCTTGCTTTTCTCGGTTCACACCCAGATTTCCGGCCTTTGCTCTCGGTGGATTCTGCTTGGTTTCGGAAGCGCCATTGTACTGCAGACTATGCTGAGTGAGTACCGCTGTGATCTCGTGTACGAAAGTTGTTGAAATGATTTTGTTCAGTCGCTCTGACTTACCTCGTAAGAATGTGCCTTTCGCACATCCACCTCATCACTCACGGTTAACTATTTACCAGGAGATGCGCTGGTTGTCGGTACATGGTTTGGCCAATTATTGCGTGGCGTTGGTTCGTGTTGCCGCGGCCCTTCCACACTTCCCCGATATCTACTACATCCACAAACCATAGGCCAGGTATCCGGAGTCGCAGTTTCATCTGCAATCCCCCAGTCCGCCCTGGACCGTGAACTACGAAAATGGATTCACGTTCCCGACGCAAATGAGGTGTGTAGGGTTTCTATTTCGCTCTAGTTTCTTTTCCTAATGTAATCTCGGATGTCTACCAGATGATATCCAAATTTCGGCATTCTGCAACCCTCGTCTCGACCCTCCCTCCGGTAATTCAACTAGCAGCT
Source organism: Jaapia argillacea MUCL 33604 (assembly GCA_000697665.1). Classification (NCBI taxonomy): domain Eukaryota; kingdom Fungi; phylum Basidiomycota; class Agaricomycetes; order Jaapiales; family Jaapiaceae; genus Jaapia; species Jaapia argillacea. The sequence goes on from KL197715.1 coordinate 1,321,425, forward strand.
CCAGAGTCCTATTGTGTTGCGGCTAAAAGTTGCGTTTATTACTGCCGCTTTTTCGACCTTCGCTGCCTATCTTGTGTGACTACCCGTGCGTATTACTTCCACCCACTGCGTCCTATCTTCACGAACGTCGGTCTGCGGTTCGCCCGTTATCGATTTAGATTCCGGACATATCACTTGAACACTCCGACTTCGCTCTCCCTTCTCCTTCATCTAAACCTTCCAAGTACTGCAACCCCTCAAGCCCCTGCTCCAAGTGATGACGAGGGCACAGATATTGAAGCGGGTGAAAAGACCCGTCTTGAAAACTTCAGGGTTGCGGCCGAGGAGGCTGTCTACTTATGAAGGCACGGATGGTGTGATGGACTTGGAGAGCGATAGAATAGGTGGTAGTGTGAGGAGATGGGGAACCTGAAGGGTTATGAGTTTCTTGGAACTCCTTGGAAGAGATACACTGGTTGCGTAATACCAATATGGTACGCAAAACCCCACTGCGCGCATTTCGGACTCCCACTGATTTGTTCTCAAGCTCTACGTAACGCTTTGTCTCGATGTCCACTCCAGGTCTCCGTGCGATGTTGTCAGGTGTGTATTCTATGAATCCGCTCATAACTGATCATAATTGATCCCCACCTTCTCTGTCGCCATCTCTCCGCCGTCGAAACAATTTCGTCTACATTCCTAGCGGAAGGATCTCCAAATATGTGGCGACAAGATGCCCCATGAAGGATGATGAAAACGGGCTATCTCAGCGTTGGGACTATCACAGCTTTCGAGCTAGAAAAAACCATGTGAGATATCAGCACTCTGCGATAGTCCCACCCAATGCTCACCTTTAGATGACCGATCTTCACGCGAGCCCAAAAGTCAAGTGATCAAAACCTGTTCCCTGCGTTGATCCTCATTACGAGGTCTTTCCTCCTGCCAATCTAAAACTATTTCATCTCACATACACATGCATATCTCTTGACTCTATTCCTCCCATTCTAGAAATTAGTGGTGGTGGTTGCGAACTCAAACCGATAAATATTGTTGCGTGAAGATTTCGGCGATGTGACTCCTCGAGAGTCGGACCATGGATCAGTTCGGTCGTTCACTCTCACCATCGCTGACGCATTGGCCCCTCATGGCCAACATTTCGACAACTTCGTCTGATAATGTTCCGGTCGCAGAGCACGACTTTGTGAGTGATTGAACATATCTCCTCCAAAAGCCATGATTGGTGGTCGTGATTTGATTTCGTGGGACGTGTTGCAAGGGCTCACGAAAGCAGAATATTGCCCGTATCCATACTTACACAGCTGTCGCCCAATGCCCCAATCCATCACGCCGGTCTAATAGATCGACAAAAGTCGATTTAAGAGTCCGCGATGGTTCCAAGATTTGGGTTCGAAACTCCGGCGGCTGACATGAAGATCGCCCTCGCGCTGACTTGAGTGATTTCCGACCAACCATCGCGAAGTAGCGAGATCGGGTAGGGTTAGGTCTCGCGATCCCTTTCCATCGTGGCCGGGCGTTCTGGGAGTGATTCTGATGGAAGGTTTGTCGACAGTGTCGACTTGGCTCGGGAAGTAGAAGCGCCACGGAGTTGAAGAAGTCGCATGTCACAAATTTCCAAAAAGCTCAGATGCTATCTCCATTTTGTCTCCATTCGTCAGACCAACGCCGGCGGACCCAACGAAGCATGGCGGGGTTCCTCCGTATTGCCAGTGAGATCGGGATCTCATCTTTCATTGCAGCAATCATATCCAACTATCGCGCGAGGTTAACAGCGTTTGATATTCCCCCGCTCCCACAACTTTCAACAGGCTGAGTTACTTATATTGCAGAAGTTCAGCAGCTTGTGGTGTTTTCCCACCAGCTCGGTGACCATCTCATATCCATCGATATTTTTGCCTCCGTTGCAGTCCGACGTCGTCGAGCCGGCAGACTGGAGCAATATTCGTCGAGATTCACTTTGAGCCGTGGCCGCTCTACTTTGCCGGTTAAACATCATGATTTTCTCCTTTTATGGATAATCCACCAAGATATGTAGGACCTTCTGTAATCTCTGAACCTTGCTAGCCTTGCCCTCGGCGCCGGAGCTTGTTTTAAGCTTCTGGATGATGTCGTTTCGTCAGGCGTCTTGTACATTTCCCGTACATATTGGATGATCCCGCAAGGGTCTGCTGCTCGGTCGTTTACGACAGAGCGGGTCGTGACATTTGGTAAAGGGGGGGGGGGCTTTCTAGACCTACAGTCGTCCCAAAACCTCGTTACCTGCACCTTTCCTTCTCCTGCCTCGCGTATCAGACCGTGACCCTCCATCACCAGGTATGGATGTATTTAGAGTTGGTCGACGAGCTGCAGTCTCTTACGGGAAGTCACCTATTACGATCTAGGGGTAGTTTCGAGATGGCTTGTCATATATATGGCACTACCAAAATTCAGAGGAACCCCTCTCCTTTCCACAATGTCACATCGCACAGCTCGCGCCAATTCGTCTGACTCGGACAAGTCGCAAACTCGCATTACACGGGGTACTTTCATTCATGTTCTGTTTGAACGCAATACTGACCTTACTTTCACCATCACAGCATGCGACCGCTGTCGTCGTACCAGGAACAAATGCATTCGTTCTGAATCTGGCTCTGGGCCACAACAACCATGTCGCACATGTGTTTCCTTTGGGATGAGTGAGTATCTGAACAGATCTACTCCCCTACCATACCAATTTTCTGATGGTCTCCTAGCTTGTACATACACAGGTTCATTTAATATCGAAAACATTCCCCCTTCCATGGAACTAATGCACTTTCTTCGTCACCAAGGACCCCTTCATAAGCGTGGTCCTCCCAAAGGGTGAGCCAATCTCTCGACCTCTGTCAGGTGTTCTATGCCTTACCCTGTTTCTGCAGATACGTAAAGGCGCTAGAAAGGCGTCTTCAAGAAGTCGAAGGCCTTCTGCGAGCAATCATCGGGTCACAAGACTTCCGAGCCCAAAGCCTCGTCGCAGACCTTCGTCAGGATCCAACTAGACTACAAGTTATCGAAATGATCGAACGGGGCCCCTTCGGTTCCGATGATGGTGAAGCCCCACTGGCCTCGACGTCAACGAAAAAGCAATTGTTGGATTACATTCTGCAAGGCGCTCCCAGCCCTGGCCCGTCGTCTGACGACCCGTTGAGAAGACTGTCGAGGAACAGTCGTGAGCAGATCACTTCATATCAAGGTAATTTTTCGGTGTACGTGTATCTGTTCGACCCTGACCTTTCGTGACTGTGTACAACAGATACGAGACCATCAGTGCGGTTCCAACTCGAACGACCACCTGGTCCATCATCACATCACCTATCAATGAGTCGCTCGCTCGAAAGTACAGACCATATGATGTTGTACGAAGGTAAGTTCTATCCGTCTCGACTCACTGACTCTAAAGTGCTGACATTACGGCAGATTCAAGAATCTCAGTGTCCTCAGTCGACTACCAGGAGCCCACTTTACACCTCCCCCTTCCCTCCACCGATTCAATTCGTTCATCCCCGAGATTTTTAGCCCATTCGAACCCGCCCATCGGCCGGACTACTAGTACTTCCTCGTCGCCATCAAATCTAATGGCGCCTGTACCTACAGACTCAGGTTATGGCCACCATCTCACATCTCTAGAGCCAGGACCCGTTCTACATACACCTCACAATCTACGTTTACCGGACCATCATCTGGTCGGTGAGTCGAATGCATGATCCTATCCGCGTGGTCCACTAGCTGACCAAAGCACTGATAGGAGATCGGTATTCACCTCTACATCATCATCATCATCATGATATCCCAGCCCACCATACACCGTCTCGTTACCAGGATGGCTGGGGTGTTGCATGGCCAGGGAGTCTCCCTGTTGATGATGTTGGTCAACGTATCGAATGGCAAGGTTTGGCGGGTAGTTCACGTCCGTGGGAGGGATAGTGTCACCGCGTCGGAATGCTCCTGGGGAAATCGCCGGTAGTTACCCTTTGACCTTGTTCAAAAAAATTCCGATGTTGAACCACACCAGAGCGAGTTAGGGTGTCGCCTCGGAAATTGGAAGAGAGTGGGTCCCTAGTTGTCGGTGAGAACTGTCAATGAAGCGAACCTTCACCCGCTATCTGAGTCGTCACATTTACATTTTCAACCTCGCCATCAACGAAATCTTCCCCAATATTTTTACGATGTGCAGTGTGATCATGCTATCAAGCAACCGCCGGTTTCACCCTCGATGAGTCTGACGCCTTGTCGTCCTGTCCACGCGGATTCCAATGTGTCTAATTCCTCATAATTAATTCCAAACGACTGGTGTTTGAGGATGCCGATGGATCGACTTGAAGACTTGGAGGAATCAAATTCAAAGACATCTAGAAGCTGAGTCATCATAATATTTAAGTATATTCATCGCAGTAGATAGCCCTGGGTTCGACAACGAAGAGAGGGGGAGTGGAACTAAGTATGGTATGATTTCGTTGGGTTGCAGCTGACACTACTGGATGACTCTCCATAGCCGTATTTTCTAGATCCCAGTTTCTAAATGTCGTTGCCAGGTCACAAACGCCAACCTAGGCTGCTTCTGATGGGACCTTGTGTCTGCTACGAAGGTTGTCGCAGTGAGGCGAAGTCATGATTTCCAGACTCTTCGCTCGGTGTTTCTCATGACCACTTTGGGGATAGGCGGGAGATGCGACCAATTCAACGTCTAGGTGGCATCCGGGAGGACCAATTCAACACCCAGAATGTGATACGCGATGGTAACCGATGTCAAGAAAGGGTTTACAAGGCCGATTTCTGTTAACAGAGGGGGTATTAACCCCTCTGCAGATGCTAAAGCGCGCTGGTGGCAATGAGTCCGCTCTGGACTGTTTATGTGGGCCAGTTGCCTCGAAGTTCATCACAGTAGTCACAAAATGACATCAGAATGTCGGCAAAACAAGATTTAGAGACGGAATTTAGAAATCCTGAGCCGTAAATCCTTATGGAGAGTCATCCACTTGTGAGGAGAAGGATGGATTGCGGGGTACCCGGAACCCTGGGATAGTGGGCAGATAAGCTGGCGGGCGGGGAGTGAAAGTATATGCTGGCGAATCCGACCTGTAGATTCACTAACTTCGATTCTGGAAGCCGTCGAACAGTCTTGGAATTGGGGTCAGCATCTTCAAAGCCAATTTACTCAATCCGGTACAAGAGCAGGGAGCCAGGGATGAATATGCATGGAACTTGTGGGGGGATCCAAAATCACGGGTCGATCTGAGAGCTCTTGAAGTCAGCGGGGCCAGTACTTGGATCATGAGATAGAACATGAATGCAAACTTAGACATATGTAGACGGTGTCGTGGTGTCTTCATTCCTCCGGGTCAATCAGCCGAGAATTTGAGCTTGCTGGAAGAGCCGGCGCGAATCGACTATTCACAAAATTGATGGGATCAGGTCGAAACATTCAATGTAACATTGGGTCATCAGTTCCCTCAGCTCGCAACAGACCAACGATCGAGACGATGCCAAATATGGTTCAAAATTTGCCGGAGGGAGGAAGACGGATGAAACACGACGGTGAAGCCTGTAGGTCGACACCTTACATCAATACAGCTCTCAGCGTCCTTTCACTGGCAAGGGGGGAAGAATCCCTGTGTTCCGTTCGGGGCTCGGAAGCGAATATTCAGGAAGGAGACAGAATAAGAAACCAGCAGTTCCACTCCGCGGCCAAGCAGTACATGTAGACACCGTAGCGTCATCGCTCTGCCTAGAGATGGTATCCCTATAACCGCCAAAACGGAATGACCATTGGGATCGTCGTCGGGATTGAAATCCGATTGGCTCAATAGTGTTATGCAATGAATAGACCATCTCGTCGCAGAGACGGCCATAGATAATTATGTACAGCCGAAGGCAGTCTGAGAGCGAAAATCCGGGGGACTTCTTCATTGCGAGCACAAGGTAATTCGGGCCGAAAATGGATGGTGTTGCCCTCGAGCACGGACAAGTGAGAATGGACCACTATGGGAACCTTCGAGTGTGATGCCACAGTGGCAGGGATCTCCAGATGCGTTGCTCGAGAGATTGAACGGTGGCAAAAGCGGAACGGGACGTACTCTTAACGACCTCCCTCCAGGGTGTTAGGTAAACCTTGTGCCAAGAAATAATCTTGAGCCGGACGGAAATCGAAGAGCGGATTGTATATCAGCGAAGAAGCCGTTTACGGGAGGAGTGCGGTCGAAGAACTTGCGGGGTCCCGAAGTCGTGTAAATGACACCGAATGATGGCGATTGACACGGATGACGGAAGAAGTCGAACAAGCGCGGCAGATTAACCTCCGCGGAAAGAAATTACGAAGTTGGTCGAAACGTCGGTAAGATGGGATGGCAGGATCAATCATATAGGAAGTTGATCATTCACTTACAGGCCAACATGGTTCAAACACGGTTCGCCGCTGTATCTTCAGGGTGGGCCTGACCTTATTCCCAAGCTGGATTGTACCGACGATGTGTGTGAGGTAAGTAGCTTCAACCGCAACGGTTCGCTTCCGGAAGTAGTACGCATGCTACAGTGGTCGTCCTCCCTAGCTGTACCACATCTCAAGCCTCTTCTTCCAAAGTCTGTTCATAGAAGGCCTTGATAGAGAGGGAAGGCCAGCGGCGACTGCATGCACACAGAGAACCGTGATTATCCAGGACTCTGATGAGTGTCTGGTTCTAGGGAGGGCCTAGGAAGGAGAACATTGGTATTTCGGATACGATGTTGAACGATTGCGGAATGTATTGGGAGAAGGGAGAGGATAACGCTATAGTGCAACTGGCATTCGTCGCCATGACCAGAGGGAAATTTCCTTCAGCGATTTAAGTATGTCTTCTTTACTCCCTTGCATCAAGATGTAGAAAGGACTTTCGGATGGATAAGAATAAATGTCCCAACAGAGTGTAATCACCCTATCTGAAGGGTCAACCTACAGGAAATATAGGCGGAGACCAGGTTGCATCACGGGCGCCATCCTGTCTCCAAAGATTTCTCGGGTGGTGATATTTCGGATTCGATAAAACGATGACCGTACGAGGCTGACTAAGTTCTCGGAGAGAAAATTCCCAGCTTTCGTAGAGCGTGAACTAAGTTCAAGAAACGAAAGTGAGCGGATACTGGGATGTTGTATCTCAATAAGCGGAACCACACTTTACGGAGGGTTCTAGAAAGATCGGGCGAGGACCCTTAGCCAAAAATTTGCACCTAGTAGTGCTTGATAGGCCTTGGCAATACGATTCGATCGGACGGACGGCCTTGGAGAGCTATGCAAGGCGCTCGAGGCAGATGATGTGTAGGCAGAGGATCTGCGGTGTCAGGATCGAGACGAGTGTGTTCAGAAGAGGTGTAAGTGACATCATATCTTATCCACGGGGGGGACACGTACCGTTGAAAGAACTAGAGAAGCATTCACACCTGGTGATCGGTGACCTTTGAGATTCATGACCACCTTGCCGAAGGAACACTGCTCCAGGGTCGCAGGCGTATCATAGAGCCTCCCTACCCCGCGCTATAACACATTTCTCTTCGGAGGTGAAGACATTTCAAATTTCGAGGAAGCCAACATTGGTGCTCTTCATGTACGTCTTGAGAGGATTCATGACCGTTGAATCAGTTGGGTGCCACCCTGGAAAGAAGGGAAACGTACAATTGTTTCGGACCCATTCATTGAATTGTGCCATAGAGCTGGAGCAGGGAGAAAGTGGTTCGATTGCCGAACATGGCTTGAGGAGGAGAAAGAGTTTGGGGAAGAGACAGCCATCCCGTTGGATAACACATTGTTGGTAATTGGGCTCACCCGCGATAATCTGTTTCATGAGAGTCTCTACCCATCGACGATAAATATTTGCAGGAGACCACTGACCTGGCTGACGAACTGATGATTACGTGGTTCGAGTCAACTTCGAGTTGCACAGTATTTCCAGTGCACGAGTGAGGGACGCGGGGAGTGTGGACACTCTACTCAGTAATCTTATCGCTAGAATCGGAGGGCCATTGATGAGACACTGTGATTTGACTTGGTTTCTCTGCGGTGGGAGGCATGAGGCAAGGAAGAGGTGGCGGAACTTTCCCACGGGACTCATCCTCCGCATGAACCACGGAGCCGTCTTTGCCGTTTATCTGAACTCCTGTCTGCTTTCTGCTCGCCCCTTTGGTCCCTCTGCGTTTGACAAATCTATCTAGAGGATTTCTCTGTCAATATACTGCTTTTTTTTCCGCACGATTCTACGCCTTTTTACTACTGCTTGGACCGTACTGTTGATTGGTAACCACTGCGTGCTTAGCAAACTCAGGCCTACCTCGACCTATCGCGGTATTGGCCTCCATATCATTTGAATTGCTATCGTCAATTTGAGACCATGTCGAACTCTCAAATGTCTCTTTACACCCCGGTGTTTCCCTCCATGAACATCCCAGTTCCTCACCGCCCAACATCGTCATCTTCATCCTCGTCCCTCACAGCCCAGCCGAACCTCGCATCAAAATCGAAATACACAACACATCTCTCCGAACGGCACCTGTCCCTCGCCTCAATCCCAGCTGTCCTCCACCCTGCCTCTCCCTCACAACGCCCAAGTCAAAGTCAAATCTTGAAGAGAGTGGAAGATATCCGAAAGGCGTTGGATTATGCAGACGGTCAGATGTGCTGTGGGAAGTGGGTACATGTTTGGAGGCTGTGTAAGATGGGGTGTACGAGTAACAGGCGGTATTTTGGTCTTGGAAAGAAGAGGAATCTCGAGGAGATGTTTGAGGATGACATTATCGACGAGTTACCGGAGACTTCAGAAGAGTGGTTAGAATGGGAGGCGAGGGTGATGCAAAGGAGGAAGAGGATGCGCGAGGATCGAGGTGGATCGCAGGTTGGGGAAATGGAGATGGTCAAGGTGCCAAGGAGAGACCCAAGTGTCGGGGCTCATGATCACTTGCAGCGGGTCGCTCATGTCAGGGAGAAAGTGGAGGCTTGGAAGGCGACAGTTGTCATCACGCCACCCGAAGAAGCACCCCCTCTCACCCAAGAACCGATCCTCAAGTCTCAAACACAACCAACCAAATCGGTCACGGTGGAAAAAACCAAAGTGAAGGTGAAATTCGATGGTAAAGGCAAGGAGAAGGAGACGGACAAAGAAGCCCGACTGCGTCCTTCTCCCTTGGGTTTCTCGGCGGTCAAACGTTCAACCGCCCTGACCCATACGAAGAAGGGTGTGAACGACAAGATCTTCGAAGGCGATGAGCCTCCCCGATCCCGATCCTCTCCCATGGTCGTTGTTGCAGACGTCTTCCCGTCTTCCAAACCACCCCCTCCTACCTCCTCGGACCCCGACGCTAACCCCCAACACAAATCTGCCGAAGATTCCATATCAAGAATTCCAGCCGACCATCTCCCTGCCAAGATATCAGATCTGTCCGAGATGGTACGACCTATCTCCCCTCCCCCTCTTCTCACCAAGAATACCCCAAACTAACCCATCCATCCCCTGCACCTCCAGGAATTTCTCCCCCCATCTTTCCCCTCCCAACTCCAAACTTCCACCCCCCAACCTAAATCCAAACCCGCACCGATCCCAATAAATCCCCGACACTACTTCTCTTCCCCACCTGAGTCGCCTCTTCCCCACGCTTCGAAGGTTCAATCATATCATAGCCCGACGAAACCCGTTGCTCTGACCGAAGGAATGAACAAGAGCTCGTCCCAGCTGGTTTCTTCTGGGTTGAAGGTGGATGAGGTTAGGGAGAACGGGAACGAGCTTCAACGACCTCTAACTCCCAACTCGGACGACGTCCCATTCGTCTCGTCGGGTCAAGGGATATACAAGACTCCCGCTCGTCCCATGAAGGTCAACCCCGGAGCACCGCTATTACCAAGTGGGAAAGCACTTACGACTCCGCCAGAGTCGTCAACACCCGAACGGTCTCACAATGACGTTATCCCCGCCGCCTCCGTACCTCCTCCTCTCAACGAGAAAGGAAAGGAGAAGGAGAAGGAGCAAGTGAGGATACCTACATTAATGGAATTGTTGGCTACCGCGAAGAAGACTCGACCTCGACCTCGACCTCGACTAGGTCCCTCAGCCAAGAAGTTCAAGATAACGATTGAGACTTCTTCGTCTCCCTTACCTTCCCCTTCTCGCATAGCGCAGGTGCCGCCCCAAGCACAAATGATCGAAGAAGATTCGCCGATGAAGGTGGATGTTCAGAAGCCGGCTACATCATCACCATCACCACCCATCCCCTCCCAACCTGCAACTCCACCATTCAATTTCACGCAACACCCCTCCGCGTTTCTCCCACCCGTCACCTCAACCCAACAACCCGCCTCCCACTCCAACCCTCCTTTCACCGGCCTCTCCAACCCCAACTCTCAATCTCAATCTCAGTCCCAACCTCAACATTCGCAAGCTAACCGGTGGAGCGCCGTAGGTGGAGGGAGCGGGAGCGGGTTCTTTGGGCTGAGCTATAATTCCCAGTTTGACGTTGAAGGACAGGTTGGGAAGGTTAGTAACATGTTGGAGAAGGATGTTGATTTTGCTGGGTGGTTGAGGGATATGAGTCCTGAAGTCGCTGAGCAGGCGGAGGGACAGATGGAGAGTAGTCAGGTTGATATGACTTGAAGTTCGGTTTTTGTTTTTTTGGGATCTTTGAATATTTTTTCTTGGTGGAAAGTCGTTATCCTTATTGTTTGCCCTTGTTGTTTTATTACTACCCATTACCCTTCGTCGTTGACGCTGACAGGGTCGTGATCAATCGTCCCCCAGGTTTACAGTATATTCGCCGTGTAGGACAGCATCATTCCGAATCGTTTCAAGTCGTAATTAGCCTTACAACGTACTTGCTCCTACGTACTGTAGTATTTAGTTTGTAAATGCAGCTCGTAACCGTTTCGTCGAGGATTATTATGTAGTGTGGAAATTGAGAGGACCAGCACGGTGTCGCATCTCTTTGCCTTTCCACTGCATCAACGGAATCAGCAAGAATGTGACAGCACATATAGCCGCTTGAGTGCCAAAGGAAGCTTCCGTTCCTACGGCGTTGGCCCATTTCACTTGGAAGTAGGATACGATAAAGCCTGGCGGAAGTGAAGGATCGTTAGAAAAGCGGGCAATAATAGTCGTTGTAGAAACGGCTGACCTCCGGTTGTACGACCAAAGTTGATCCACGCAGCCACCTCTCCAGATGCCTCAGGGTACGAATCCAGTACGAAGGATTGAAGGGCGACAGTTGTTACCATGATACCTAGCACAAGTCGCATTCAGCCACCCAACCGCACACCTGGGGATGTCACCACTAAATTTCACTCACCAAAGACATACAACCCCCATCCAACAACCAAAACACCCCACGAATAAGCTCTTTGCAACGAAAACCCAATAACCACCAAACCCGTCAACATAAAAGGTGTGCTAAAGTAAATAGCAGAAAGCCGGGCTTCGGGTTCGAAACGGCCTCGGTGACGGCGGATGTAATATTTGGCTATAGCGTCGTGGAAGAAGTGGCCGAATACTTGACCGAGCACGGTGGCGACCATGGGGGTGAAGTAGAAAAGCCCGATCTGAACTGGTCCGAAGCCGTACAATGGAGCGACGAAAATGGCCAGAGCTGGACGCAGATATGATCAGATATCAGACATTGGGCACGAATAGGACAAAACTCACTCGTGTTGATCCCTACAACCCAAGCAAATGTGACTGGGAAACCATATAGTGAGCATGAGCGTAGACATGCGCTACGGCCTAGTACGTACTCATATAATAGATGGTAGAGAGAGCTACCACTGGCTTGGATATGACCTTGATGGGGCGCATCATGGCTTCCTTGAAGGAATTTCGCTGATGGCGGGACCTCCACTTTTCCCATCAAACATGTCAGCTAGCATCGCAGAATCTAAATGCCCACTACCAACCTGGCTGATCCCGATTAATCTCTCAATGCGAGTCCCTTGGGCAGGTTGTTGATCCCTCGGAATCTTCCTGTTGTAATACGTCTCCTCGCCGAAGAGGCAGATGGAAAGTAGGCAAAGACCAGTCATGATGGTGTATATCCAGAACGCCCATCGCCAAATCAGCTTTGAAATGACGAATGCGGCCACGAATGGTCCGAGATAAGGCGATAGGATGATGAATGCATCCCAGATATTGATTTTCCGTCTGTAGAGGATAGGATTATGAGAGAAGAAACTACGTAAATGAGGGAATGCTCACGCATGTTCGTGGAAGAAGAACATATCCTTGATAAACATGAGCCCTCCACCTTGAGCTACCGTCGAGAAGAAACCGTTCAGAATTCTAACAGCCATGAAACCCGTAAAGTTCTCAGCGCGCGCACATCTGCAAAATACATGAGCATATATCCACAATAAAACTTACACACCACTCACCCAGCCGCTGTGGCAAAAGCAGCGAGCGTGAACCAGAATAGCACGGGAAGTCGGCCAAAGTATGCTGAAGAGGAATGAGGAAAAAGTTCAAAACAGTAGCCCAGTACTTACCTGATAACGCGACGACAACGACACCACCGGCACCCAGCATGAATACATTGCCGACTTGGGAGTGGTTCACAGTATCCGGGCTCATATTCCAAATCCTATCTCACGGCATGAGTACCAAGCCGCGACAAAGCTACGAGAAGACTCACGTTGCTTGTTGCAACAGAGTGACGGCTCCTGTAGCGGAACCATAGTCTACAGTAGCTATCAGTATATGCCCACGCCCCCGAGCAAAGGGTGGAGACCAACCTGGTAGTAACGCAGTAGCACTAACGATAATCAAAATCAGGTGTTTCTTGGTCTGTGCCGCAGAGTCAGCGAGCTCAGGAGGAGACAAGAATCAATGGTGCTCACGGAGCTCCAGTTCAGTGGGTCGTTAGGGTCATCGCTGGGCTGAGGGATGAGAACAGTCTTGTTATCCGCCGCGAGTTTGAGTGAATGCTCCTGATACTCCGCCTCAGCTTCCTTGGCATCTAGGACATATCCCTCCTTCTCGCCTCGAGTCTCCAAGTCTTCGATTTCGTTTGACATCGTGACAGGCAAGAGGAAGGGGGCGGAGGGCCGTGCGAGTCTCGAGGGAGGGAGCGTGAAAAGTTGGTCTTCTCTTCAAATCATGGTCGGCGTTAATGTAGGGCTTCGGATAATCAGATACTGTAACAGAATATTCATCCCAAGATCTTGATGATCGCCGGACGAGAAGATCGTTCCCTATAAGGGGTTAGTACCTCGCGGGGCCCCACCGTTTAGAAGCCTGCAGGCGAGGGATGGCAAAGTGGTTTATGCGCGATAATTGAACGTCGGGGAGCCAAAGGTTACTCGGGGAGGACGGCTAATAGCGCCTCTCCGAACGACGCGCGAAGTAGGCAGTCGTAATAGGAAGTCTTGGGTAGATGATCAAAACGTTAAACTGCGTCAGATGGTTACTCGGGACTGAACTCAAATTCCTCGAGCGAGAAGGACCGAAGCGCCCAATGTCAGCTGAGGCCAAATTTACAAACCTTCGACCAAACGGGCAAAGCTAATCAAGTCCACCACCAGAATAGAGTGCGACACCACGGCAATGAAGGCACGAGAGATGGACAAGTCAAATCAAAAGGGCTGGACCTCGGAGGGGGGCAAGGAAGATGGAATGTGATGGACTGCATAAATCATGAAATCGTGATAATTCATACATATTGGTTGGAAAGGCGGAACGATCCTATAATAAACAATCGACATAGAAAAACCAAGACACCAACATAAAATCTTGGGCTCACAACATAAAGAGGCTCCTCCAGGACAGGCCTAAAGGCACACATCGTAAAAAGGGCGGGTCTCTCGACTCAGAAGTCCCCTCGGCGTCTGCCTCCCCCCTGATGGATCCACGACATAGAATAGGAAGTTCCGACCACAAGCCTCACAAGAGCCAAAACATCCAGACGGCACCATCAAGTTACCAAGATCAGGTAGCCAAGCTATGCCGCCTCCCATCATCACCATCCAATCTTCTCAAACTCGTACCAAGCACACTTCTTCTCCGCCCATGCAAGTTCACCCACCCATTATCCAAAGCAACTCCATACTCAGCATCAGCCTGAGCACCCTCGCTCTCTTCATCCTCGTCAACTATCGCCACAGGTCTCGACTTCTTCCGCTTCACGGCAGTAGCAGTCGTAGCTATTGTAGGTGCAGGGGGGGGTTGGGAAGATGACGATGCTTGAGGCATAGGTGGAGGTGAAGGTTCTCGGTCGTCGACACAATCCAAAGAGGACCTAGCCGACGATGTCATCGACTGTCGTTTCGTAGTCACACCTGAACCAGACTGAGAGTCAGGTTTCCGCATTTTCCTATAGAAATCAAAACGTTTTCGTTAGAGGGACAACGTTGAGTACACATGGTGATCCGTTATCAAAACGCACGTGTTAAGCTTCGGTTCAGCATAATTCACACTTTTCCGAACTCTCCTCTCACGTCCACCCACGACGGCGTCGGCGTCGGCGTTAGAAGGGACGACCGGAGGTTGAGGACTTAGTGATCTATGCGGCGTCGGTAGATGCGAGATCCCGACGATGGGAGTAGTGATGGCGGGTGTTGTCGCTGGAGTTGATAAGAAATTTCGAGTGCCGAATGTTGATGAGGTGATGTTTGAAGACGCCGAAGTAGGCGCCTCACTATCTGGTCGGTCACGGTCTGCGGAAACTGAATTGAGTAAACCGTCGCGGGTAGGGAGAAAAGGTGGAGCGAGATAGGGATTTGTGCGTGAATGAGTGGCTCACCTGATGGATTGATATCCAACGGAGGGAGCATGGCACGACTCATCTGAGAGTTCGTGACGTCCTTCAACTTGAGGTAATCATCCTCCGCAGCTGGAACGTCTCCTTCTCTCGCCCTCTTCCTCTCCCTTTCCCGCGTCCTTCCACTCTCCACTCCAGTGTCCCTCTCCTTATCCTTCGCCTTTCGCTTTTCCCGTCTCTCTTTCTTCGCCACATCTTCCACGCTATCAACTTCCATCGCATCCTCCATATCCTCTTCTTTTACAATTACAGTAGCGCCGCGCAGAACAGCAAACACTTCCTCTTCTTCGTCTGCCAGTGTCAAGTCTCGGAGTCTAGGTGAGCCAATCGCGGGGCTGGAGGGTCGTGGAGATGATGGTTGAGCGTTTTCAACATCGTCGGGGATGGTTAAGATGCTGAGCAAACCACTCTGTCGTCGCGATATCTTCTTCTTCTTGGGTTTCGTAGCTTGTTGTTCGAGGTCGATGTGTCGAGGTTGATGAGAGGAAAGAGGAGGTGATGCGACTCGGGCAGGAAGGGGTAGTTTGGAGGAAGAAGAGGATGACGACGACGAGGAAGCGGGTCTTGAACTGGAGCTGGAGCTGGATTTACTCTTCCGCCTTCCAGCGGGAGGACTGACACGGACTTCATTTTCCGCATCAGCGTCCTCTTCGTCGGAAACCACTTCCTCATCATCTTCACATATCTGTGGGAAACTCGGGGGTCTTGCAACCCGAAGGAATTGGGGTGATGCGTCGTTATCGGGTCTTGGTCGACGTGTTGCGCGAGGACGTGGTGGCGATTGTTGAGGTGTTGAGGATCGGCCAGCAGGGATGTGATGGGTTTCGCGGAGCTCTCCAAGGTTCTTCATAAGATTGGCGACCTGAATAGAGGTGGCACAATAGGTAGGTGATTTGGAAACAACAAGAGAAACGGACGCACAGCTTCCTCTGCGTCGGACATGATCTTTCTGGACTTGTCCCGCTCTCGCTTGAGGAGATTCTCGAGAGCAATCTCGGAGGCGCGGAGTCGGAGGTTCTCGGCATGTAGAGTTGATATCTGGGCATTAAGTTCTTCTACCTTGGAACTGAGGGTCGAATTAAGCCTAGAGGTGTCATTCAAATCAGTCAGATAAATTGAAGCAATCTGAGAGCTGCGATGATGTCCTGCCACTCACTTTGTGATATGTTTATTAGCGAGGAGGAATTTCTTCTTGACTGCATCAGACCAGTCGCACATCAACCACTTGACGAGGTGATAACCTGAGAAGAGATAGAGGAAAGAAACGCACAGTTTTCGAACTCGAGGAGAGCGTCGTTTTGCCTGGAGGCCATTGAGGTTCGTGAATCACGCCTGCTCATCGTGTTCGACAGCGAGCAAACACGATGCAAGGCTGTTGGAGTTCACTGTGATTGATCTCAAACAACCAACTCCAAAAACAGTTAGCCCACCAAACGTGGCTGTCAGCTGGTTCGAATTGTCGCGTGGCTCTGTTTACCACCGGCCCGGCTTCATCCTTCCCTCCTCGAACTGATACTCAGATATCCCTTTTGCTTGCCTCGGTTCGCATTCTCTGCTTATGCACCGACCTTCTGGCCTCGTAACTGTGATTCAGCTACAGTTATTGCCGCCTACTCGTGGTCCTAGAGCTTTCTGTCACGTCTCAATAACTTGGCTGATGCTGCGTGGCCAGCTCTTGAGAATATTTGTCTTTGTCCCTCTCGAGGCACATCAGGAAATGTTCTGCCACATTTCGACGCTCCCTTCAGAAGCTGGGTGCGTCTGCCGAATCTTCGTCCAGTTTCTACCAAACACACGTACCCTTTACCTCGCCTCCTTTCTCTCTCCTAGTGAAACTTGGGCACGCGAAAACAGGAACTATGGAACCGGTAGCTATTCACTCAATTTTAGAAGTTGGACATCGTGAGGCATCATGCCAGACTGCACTCCGGTACCATAATTTAATGAATAAAAGATGCATCCCCAGCTAGGCGGAGCCGCATAAGATCCCACACCATAAATACCGGGATAACAACCTTGTTTACCGACAACTTTGTCCCGCGAGTGTGGGTGGGCTTACCTGGGGGTATACGTGACGAGGGTAGGAGGAAGATTGTCAAGTGAGTCTGGAGGGTCGCTTGCCTTGAATTACCGCTCACCAAGCTCGCAGACGACAGCTGAGGAAGGCGGAATCACAGCATGCGATGAGTCACAAGTACAAATTGGGCGGGATTTAAAGTCATCCGGGATTCACGTTCGCCTACTTCATTCAAAACTTAACAAAATTTTCCCTGAGGCAAGACCACAATCCTTCAATCTGTGTGGAAAGCCCAACAAACTGGAAAAGAGGACGTATCACATTACTCACGGAATATGGTTTCCAGTCCCTCGCTGTCACCACAACACTTGTTATAAGGGGTCGGACTGACCTTGCCATCCAGGCGGTCGTCGCAGAACAAGCGTCCTCAAAACAACGACAGTACAGCTTGTAAGCTCGCCTTTGATCACTCAACACCGATCCCCTCACCTCATTCTCCACTCTAGTCCACACTACATCCAATGTTATTCGTGTCGCTCATCCTCTCCAGCCTCGTCGCCCTCGCCCCTGCTGTATGCATTATGTGCCCCAATTGCGACTACGACATTATCAACTACACAGTCGGCAATGAATGTCTCCAAAAATGGACTTGCGACGATGCCAGCATGACAATGAGCTGTTACTATCTATCCTCCACCGATCCTAGCGAATATAACATCTGCACTTACGATATCCCTGTGAGATATTGCTGTTACTGAACGAGATGTCGAATTGCTGACTACTTGATTGTAGGGAGGAGCGTTGATATCCGGACCTACCGACATCTGTTTCAGTTACTCGGGTAGTGACAATCACTGTGAGAACCCAAAGGATGTATATAATTTGGGACCGCCGGGTTCTTGTATTGCTGCTTCGGGTACGGTACCACAGTAAATTCCTGTCAGCCCTGCCTAGCCACAAATCACTCGACTTGCGTGGATTGGAGAAACAGTGGTTGAATAAGATCACGGTCCTTGTAGATTTTCGAGGCCTTGAGCATTTGGTTCATCATAGAAGGCGTCGAGCGCTAACGGCCTGTACGTTACCGTCACCAGAGCTAACCGCGACATTGAGTAAGGAAAACATGTTGCAAAACCGTGTCACCTTCACCGGCTTGGTGACAGAATGTTCAATGGCTGGATGGCAAGCAATAAAATCGAATCGAGCGTCCGCTACCGTCGAGTCGGCGGGTTAGGCTTCAGCGTTACACATTTTCTCGTTGGCTATGTACAGCAGAAAACAGCGACAGCGGACAATTGAGACGAAACCCTTAATATGTTCCCCATGATGCGGCAATGCAGTATCCCGGCGGTCCCCAACTGTAAACATCTCCTCCATCAGAGAGTTCACATTTGCTATCAATGCCTCCAGTCGAGTCGCATACCGACGATCCAGAGACAAGATACCCCCCTTCCTCCTACAAAAAACTATCAGAACATCGATCAGAATTAAGCGGTAGAGACATGACACTTACATCGATGGCGTAAGTACAGAGATTGTAGGTGCCAGGATCTGTTGATGACGGGTAGTAACAGCCCATAGTCATGCTGGTTCCATCGCAAGTCCAACCGGAGAGGCATTCATTGCCATTGCCCGTATTGTCGTAGTCGCAATTGGGACACCCTATGCATCGGGCGGAGGACAAGGCGAACAGACTGGAGAGGAGGAGAGCGACGAAGAGAATTGAACGGGACATGGTTTGGATGTGTGCTCTTGAGAGGAATGTCAACTGGCGGGAAGGATGAGGTTTGGGATCCAAACTTACAGTGAGGTGCTGGTGAAACTTGTATAGCGTGAATGAATCAAATGCTGTAGCGGCCTCTTTTATACACCAAGCGTCTTCTGGCACCGGGGGATTCGAAGCAGCCTCGTTGAGTAATGCAATACAATGTTGATATTGACTTGGGACTTTTCCATGAATATCGAAGGACCTAGTGCTGAACGCTAGGGAACGGCTAGTCAAGAGGGGACTCGGAGGATATGTAGATACCGGTTGCGAAGGCCTATTCCCCCACGTTCGCTTCATCTCAAATCCCCTGCACCATAACGAAAGTGACTTCGTAAACGGCATAGTGTCGTTACAACCGAACCCAAGACCTTCCAGCGGCGTCTGTTTGGCACATCCACCCAATCGTACCTCGGTCATTTGCAGCCACTGTATTAATATAAAATGGCCGTCTCACAGTTACGGGATGTCGAGCCCTCTATTTTTGGTGTCATAAATTCCAGCCGCCTATGGGGGGGCTGTTTTTATTTTGAGGTTCACGATCATCCTTGATGCAGTTAGTAAAGGGCGAAAAAACGTGGAGTACAGGAGCACTTACAGGAACGAGACGAAACCCTCAAGATTTAATATCGAAAATGGAGTGCATTGGTCGCATGGATTTCACGGGGATGGCATCGTGGGTTTCAACACGAAGACAGCAGTCAAACGGTGCATCCCTTGGGTGCACGCAACGAACGCGGAATACCCTTCCATCAGAGCTTCCAGAACTCAATACACCTACATCGAGTAAAGATGGGAAACTCGACGAGAAATAGAGTGAGAGTGGAGGCACCGTCGAGTGGGCGACACTGGATACAATTTTCTTCGTTCCGAGACTGAATTTGATAAAGAAACCCAAAGAACAGGTATGGGCCCGCCAAAGGTCCACAGAGCTCGGATCTCCCATGTTCCAAGTTGGTGGGTATCCAGGCGATGATTGGGTTCGTACCATTGGTTATTGCAACCAGTGGACAGTGGAGTCCTACTAGTAGGAAGCTGGCAACTCTTCGATGATCCTAGGTCCCATCTCCCAACCCACGGTGGATCTGACTGGCCACTCGAAGGCCAAAAGATTTGAATTGAGTGGAGGTAGTAGAGGTTTGTGGGGGGGTTACCTCAGTGAGCGAGCATATATGAGGATGTGGAGCAAAAATATGAACACACTGGCATGGCAAGGAAAATCCAAAAACAGGTCACGCCTTGGGTTAGCCAGGGATATCGGGCGCGAAGCGCCCTTTCGAATTTTTTTTGTACTTTTTGGCTTGTTACGACAATCTAGTTGTATTTGAACTGTTCCTACTACTTCAGGCTTCAAGTGTCTGCCCTGCGTTGCTCGCAGCACCTGCACAAAGTCTTTGGCCATTCTCGGCGAGCTTCGGGACAGTCACATGCACCCAAACGCCCTTGCCATGCATGTTGCCTAAATCGTCGCGTGGCTCTGCCACCGGCCCGGCTTCTGCCTTCCTCCTCCTCGAGCTGATAACCCTTTTTTTTTGCCTCTCTTCTTCTGCACCAACCTTCTGGCCTGGCATGTATTTAACTGTGATTAAGTTAGGTAAGCCCCACTGCTTGTAGCAGTTGAGCTTTCTACTCGTCATCCCGCAATAGCTTAGCTTGCCCTGTGTGCGGAGCCAGGCTCTCGCAACTCTCGAAAATATACCTCTTTGTCACTGTTGTCTTGTACTCCATCTCGTCGTTCTCCTGAGCCGATAGGACCATATCCACATACCATTCAAGCAGCTTGACCAATCCCTCTCTTGAGGCACATCGGGGAATATACCACCATATTTCGACGGTCCCTCCAGAAGCTGGGTATCTTCACGTCGTCTCCTTTCCCACTCACCTACAACCAAGCGAAACTCAGGCAGGAAGTTACATGCAAAGACGGGAACGATGGAATCGGTAGCTATTCGCCCATTTCTGGGGGTTGGGCATCGTGAGGCGTCATGCCAGACTGGAATCCGATACCATAATATAATGAATGAAAGATGGTTGCCTAGTCAGGCGGAGCCGCATAAGATCCCACACCATAAATACGGGGATAACAACCTTACAAACTTGACGTTTACCGACAATTTTGTCCCGCGAGTGTGGGTGGGCTTACCTGGGGGTATACGTGGCGATTGTAGGAGGAAGATTGTCAAGTGAGTCCGGATGATCACTTGCCTTGAATTACCGCTCACCAAGCTCGCAGATGACGGCTGAGGAAGGGGGAATCACAACACGCGATGAGTCACTAGTGCAAATTGGGCGGGATTTGAGGTCATCCGGGATGCACGTTTGCCTACTTCCATTGGAACTTGACGAAACTTTCCCTGAGGCAAGACCTCAATCCTTCAATCTACGGAAAGCCCAACAGCTGGAAAAGAGGACGGATCACTTTACTCACGGAATATGGCTTCCAGTCCCTCGCTGTCACCACAACATTTGTTATAAGGAGTCGGACTGACCTTGCCATCTAGGCGGTCGTCACAGAACAAGCGCCCTCAAAACAACGACAATACAGCTTATAAGCTCGCCTTTGATCACTCAACACCGATCCCCTCACCTCATTCTCCACTCTAGTCCACACTACATCCAATGTTATTCGTGTCGCTCATCCTCTCCAGCCTCGTCGCCCTCGCCCCTGCTGTATGCATTATGTGCCCCAATTGCGACTACGACATTATCAACACCACAGTCGGCGCTGAATGTCTCCAAAAATGGACTTGCGACGATGCCAGCATGACAATGAGCTGTTACTATCTATCCTCCACCGATCCCGGCGAATATAACATCTGCACTTACGATCTCCCTGTGAGATTCTGCTGTTACTGAACGAGATGCCGGATTGCTAACTACTTCATTGTAGGGAGGATCGTTGATATCCGGACCTACCGACATCTGTTTCAGTTACTCGGGTAGTGACAGACACTGTGAGAACGCGAAGGATGTGTATAATTTGGGACCGCCGGGTTCTTGTATTGCTGCTTCGGGTACGGTACCACAGTAAATTCCTGTCAGCCCTGCCTAGCCACAAATCACTCGACTTACATGGATTGGAGAAACAGTGGTTGAATGAGATCACGGCCCTTGTAGATTTTCGAGGCTTTGAGCATTTGGTTCATCATAGAAGGCGCTGAGCGCTAAAAGCCTGTACATCACCGTCAACAGAACTAACTACGACATTCAGTACGGAAAACATGTTGCGAAACCTTGTCACCTTCACAGGCTCTGTGACAGAATGTTCAACGGCTGGATCTCAAGCAATAAAATCGAATCGAGTGTCCGCTACCGTCGAGTCGGCGGGTTAGGCTTCAGCGTTACACATTTTCTTGTTAGCTACAGCAGAAAACAGCAACAGCGGACAATTGAGATGGAACCCTTAATACGTTCCGTATGATGCAGCATAGCAGTACCCCGGCGGTCCCCAATTGTAAACATCTCCTCCATCTGAAAGTTCACATTTGCTATCAATGCCTCCATTCGATTCGCATACCGAAGGTCCCGAGACAAGATACCCCCCTTCCTCCTATAAAAGACTATCAGAACATCGACCAGAATTAAGCGGTAGAGCCATGACACTTACATCGATGGAGTAAGTACAGAGATTGTACGTGCCGGGGTCGGTTGATGACGGGTAGTAACAGCCCATGGTCATGCTGGTTCCATCGCAAGTCCAACCGGAGAGGCATTCATTGCCATTGCCCGTATTGTCGTAGTCGCAATTGGGACACATTATGCATCGGGCGGAGGAGAGGGCGAAATTACTGGAGAGGAGGAGAGCGACGAAGAGAACCGAACGGGACATGGCTTGGATGTGTGCTCTTGAGAGGACGGTCAACTGGCGAGAAGGATGAGGTTTGGGATCAAACTTACAGCGAGGTGCTGGTGAAACTTGCACAACGTGAATGAAAGAAATACTGGAGCGGCCTCTTTTATACACCAAGCGTTTTCCTGGCATGGGGGGATTCGAAGCAGCCCTGTTGAGTAATGCAATACAATGTTGATGTTGACTCGTGACTTTTCCATGAATATCGAAGGACGTAGTACTGAACCCTAGGGGATGGTTTGTCAGGAGAGGACTCGGAGGATATGTAGATACCGGTTGCGAAGGCTAATTCACCCACGTTCGCCTCATCTCAAATCCCCTGCACCATAACGAAAGTGACTTCGTAAACGGCATAGTGTCGTTACAATTGGACCCAAGGCCTTCCGACGGTATCTGTTTGGCACATCCGCCCAATCGTACTTCGGTCATTCACAACCACTATATTAATATTAATGGCTGTCTCACAATTACGGGATGTCGAGTCCTCTATTTTTGGTGTCATAAGTTCCAGCCGCATACGGAGGGACTGTTTTTCATTTTAAGGTCCACGATCGTCCCTGACGCGGTTAGTCAAGGGCAAATAAAAGCGGAGTACAGGAGCACTTACAGGAACGAGACGAAGCCCTCAAGATTTGATATCGAAATGGGATGCATTGGTCGCATGGGTTTCGCGGGGATGGTCATCATGGGTTTCAGCACGAAGACAGCAGTCGAATGGTGCATTCCTCGGCTGCGCGCAATGAAGGCGGAATACCCTTCCATCAGAGCTTCCAGAACTCAATACACCTACACCGAGTAAAGATGGGAAACTTAACGAGAAACCGAGGGAGAGTGGAGGCACCGTCGAGTGGGTGATCAGTGGGTACAAGGTTCTTCGTTCCGAGACCGAACTTGATAAAGAAATACAAAGAGTAGGCCGCGGTTTAGGCCGGCCAAACGTCCAAAGAGCTCGCATCTCCCATGGTCCAAGTTGGTGGCAGGCGATGATTGGGTTCGTGCCATTACAGTGGTTATTGCACCCAGTGGAGTCCTAGGAAGTTGGCAACTCTTCGATGATCCTAGGTCCCATCCCTCGGGCCTCAACCCACAGTGGATCTGACTGGCCACTTGAAGGCCAAAAGATGTGAATTAAGTGGAGGTAGAGCTTTGTCGGGAGGTTACCTCAGTGAGCGAGCAAATACGAGGATAAGGAGTAAAAATATGAACGCACCATTTTAAGAGTGAAGACTCCTCCGCTGCGACTCATTTCGACTGATTATTCGGACAACTGTACTAATCCCGAGGTCATCTACCATGATTCCCCAATCAAAACGACGACGATCAACCATCTATACTCTGCTGCCGCCCACGAAAGTGCCAACACACGGTCAATAAACTTGGCAAGTTGGCTCATCCGGGCCTCAATTTGAGGTTCAGAAGTGTGGATAGACGGAAAACGAGAGGCCTTGAAAATCTCTAAGGTCAAGTCAAGCAGGTCTGGGCGAAGCTGAAGGTTTGAGTTCAACTCCCGGCGCGCGATACAACTCATCCAGATTTTTTCGTTCCTTTTCCATGTTTCAGGCCTTTCTGTGACATCGATGCATCTTTTCCGAGTCACGAATTACCTAGCAATAGATGACCTGTGGGAAATCTTGCTACGTGCAGATACAGATTTCTCCTGACTCAATCGACTCCTTTTGCCTGTGAAACTGAAGTTCGCTAAAGATTCGCTCACTCGTGAAGCGTCACTGTCCTCTACAAAATCGTGCCTCTGGACCTCCCCTAGTGAGGTTACGACGTGACCGTCCCAGATGCAGCAACACATCCATATCCCCAAAAGTATACATCCTTCGGATTTTCACATTTACTATCAATCCCACCATACCCACGACATGCCGAGGGTCCAGATAGAAATGTTCCTCCCTCCTCCTGTGAGACAAGTTTATCATGTCAGGCCTGATTGAGCTGTGAAGACCCGATGCTTACGGTGATGGTGTAATAACAGAGATCATAGCCGCTCGCATCTGATGACGGGTAATAACAACCCATGGTCATAGTCGCGTTATCACAAGTCCATTGGGCGAGGCATCCGTTGGAGTCACAATTTGGACACATTATGCACCGAGCAGAGCAGAGGGCGGAGAGGCTGGACAGGAAGATAGCGACAACGAGGGTAGAACGAAACATAGTTCCTGTGTTTCCTTTTGAGGAGAAGGCCAATTAGTGCAGAAGGCGAGGTTTGGGAGTCAAACTTACAGTGCGATATGCGATGGGTCCTTGTATTGACTTGAACGAACGGAGGCGACTGCAGCCTCTTATTATGCCAGGCATCGCTCTGACAGCGAGGGATTCGAAACGACCTCGTTGAGTAATTGGATACCATGAACATCTTGTCATTTGGACGTTGAGTGTATTCCGAAGGACGTTGTGCTTGACACCGGACCGAGGTTTGCAAGGAGCAATTAAGAAATGAATAAGTAGGTGCCGGACGTGCAGCGTAATTCGCGCGATTTCTCATCGCCTTTTTTCGCTGAGCAACATTCTTACAACTCGTAAGCCTCACTCAAAGACATGGTTGGAATCTTTGCCACTCACCTTATACCTTATGATCCCCGCGCCGGCATTTATATACATCCCCACCCAATCGTACTGAATGCATTTACGACCATAATATAATCTGGCCGTCTCACAGTCGCGGGATGTCGACTCCCCTATCTTTGGCTCCGTGACCTTCAGCAACGGACAGAAGGGCCAAACCTCATCTGAACACCAAAAAGACTCGTTGATTGGGATAGTAATGGGATAAAAGGCGGTGTAGCAACATTGCTACCGGGAACGTGAGCAAACCTGCTTCCTTGAATATCGAAAAAGGTCCCACCCAGAAAATCCGGAGTCCATAGACTTGCGTCAAGGAGGAAAACTTGAAACCTTCACAGAAGAGTCGGCAAAGAACAGGTCCATCACGTGCCGGGCGCAA
This sequence comes from Jaapia argillacea MUCL 33604, assembly GCA_000697665.1. Taxonomy (NCBI): domain Eukaryota; kingdom Fungi; phylum Basidiomycota; class Agaricomycetes; order Jaapiales; family Jaapiaceae; genus Jaapia; species Jaapia argillacea. Next base: position 1,346,776 of record KL197715.1, read on the forward strand.
ACACGAGATTGTCAGCAACGGGACGTGGAATCATGATGTCGGGGGTCGGAGAGGGACTTGAGTCCCCCAAGTCGATTTATCATGGGTCTGAGTAGTAGGTGTGGAAATACAAGGCCAAGAGCATCGTCTTAAATAAATCATGTTCAGACAGGGACTGGTCGCGTCGGTGTCGCAAGTGAATGATAGTGAGACAGCGTTGGCCAAATATCTAAATCAACAGGGCTCGGGGGCACAGCGCCCGTGCGTCCGACGGAGGCGAAAACGGGAAGGGCCCACCGTGGGCAGGATCGCGTCACTGATTGGCTGGGGGAGGACTCCACACAGAGCTCAGGCCTGAAAACAAACGATGGGAGAGGACCTCGAGATGGACGCAGGATGCGAACGACGGCCGGTAACCGAGCCTGTACGATGGTTAAGGAGCCTTGCTGACAGTACAGTACCGAAAGTCGTCGGGAAGGTCAGTGGGATCATGGAATCAAGAGGAGGCGGTCACGGTCACGAGGCACGTGGCGTCCTGCATGTGAGTGACCGACCGTTCTTGCCATGGCTCTCTCGAGTCTACGACTCACCCCACCTAATTTATTTACTCTATACCTATCTAAAAGTCTGTCAATGTCGTGCACTTCTCGCAAATTCTCTAACCCACTCGCTTGACAGGCGAAAATTATACAATATGGTTTTCTATTGTGGCGGTTATCTCCTCACGAACGAACAGGTCGTCACCTTCGCCGAAAAGCTTCGCATTCCAGTTTACGAGGCAAAGTACCCTTCTATCCTCGTCAACGCGCACTACACGAAGCGTGGCCTCGGCAAACCTTTCATCGGCGTCACATTCGAGGGCGAGTTCTACAATATCTGGGTAACGCAGCAGAGAGAAGACGGCATGGTACTGGTTGACATCAATTATGAAAATTTCGAGGAAAGGGAGCACGATTTGGGGTTGAAGAAGAAGTTCGAGGAGATTGGGATTGTGGGAGTGCGATATGCTACAATTGCAGATCCTCATTGCGTTGCGCCGGAGTACTACTAATCAATGGCATTATTCACCATTGATCGCTGAGATCTCCTCTGTGTCCTTCCTTGCATATTTGTTCCCTTCAGAGATTCAGAACGCGATGACTACGCACTGTGTTGCTGGAGAAATTACATGTCTGTCCACGTGCCACTCCGGACGCGTCAAGGAGTCGAACGCGCCCCCGACGCGTCTCCATCATTACCGTGTTCCCCATCGCCACTTCGCCTCACCACACCTACATATGTACTCCCTAGTCTAACAAAGTCAGTCAATGTCCTACACTCCTCGCGCCCTCGCTAACTCTCTCTCGCTTCGCAGGCGAAAATCATACAGCATGGTCCTGCTCTGCGGCGGTTATATCCTCACAAACGAACAAGTCCTCCTCTTCGCCGAAAAGCTCAACCTCACAGTTCGCAACAAAGACCTTCCATCTATCATCGTCAACGGATACTACACCAGACGCGGCATTGGCAAACCTTTCATCGGTGTTACTTTCGAAGACGAATTCTATAATATCTGGGTGACGCAGGCCAAACACGATGGCAAGTTATTGGTTGACCCCGATTACGAGAAATTTGAGGAGAGGGAGTATGATTTGGGGCTGAAGAGGAACTTTGAGAGGATTGGGATTGTGGGAGTGCGATATGTTACGGTTGCGGATCCTTACTGCCATGCACCAGAGTACGATTAATCAACGCTATCATTCATCACCACCGTCAGTGCACTCAGCACTCTCGACTCTCACTCGATGAGACCTTTGCTCTGAATATGTCGTGTTTTCCTTCTTCGCGGTTTGTCTGAGTTAACTGTCGTTCGGACAAGCCTCTTCCGAGTCGCTGACCCCAGGCTGTTTGAACATGAAGTGACACGGAGCATCGGGGACCACCTATCAGGCATCAATTACGCTGGACTATATACTGGTAACTGGGAGCGTAATCTCTGGTATGGTAACGGAGCCTGACATAGGCTGAGCAGCAAGAAAAATTCAAGGGAGGAGGGAGAAGTTGGGTATACCGACTTCGTAGCGGGTTAGGAATTACACACAAATTCGGCACATGGAGAGTCGAGGGAGATTAGGGAATGCACCGAGGAGCAAATGGCGCCGCGATAGTACGCCAGTGTCCAAAACACCAATAACATACCTAAAACAAGCAATCAATCAACTCCTACTCCTTCAACCCGAACCAAAGCAACACAAACCTCAGGCTCAATTATTACACACTCGACAAGCAATTCAACAGATCGAACAAGGCCCACACATTAAACCCCTTAGAACTAGATGACCTCCGTTTCTGGAGCACAAGAATATAAGAAATGATAATTTCTTCCCGGAAATTCTCTGCTTCGGGTGTGAGGGCGAGGTAGGCGCGGGTTATAGAAGGTGGACCACTCGTTGGTTGGAGGTTCCGATCTGAAGGGGTATACCAAGCTACTGGTTTGGAGTGGACAGAGTAGAGCTATAGGGTAAGAGAGATCGTTACGAAACGCAAAGGCGGGAGAAATAGGTGGACTGACGGTTAGTCTGGAACTGGGGTCGAGATCCCAGGTATATGTCTCGCTTCCCACTTTGAAGCAAACACCACTAAACACTCCTGCGTCAACTACGTCCACTAAATCGAAGCGGATTCGAGGGGGAGGCTCACTGAACGGGTTCCTTGGTATCCACAAGCCAACTCTTAACTTTGATCAAAGGCCCCCCTCTCAACGACATCAAATTCTTCTTTTTATGAATACTAGCCAGCTCTCTCCCATCGTTCTCATGCCTGATCTTGGTATTGTTCCCAGATTCATCCGTCTTCGATGAGTATAACGGGTTTTCACTGTGTCCAAGGGGATAGAAAGTGATACTCGTTGCATCTGTCCCCAGGACGAGAATCGAGACGTCTGGAATAGGGGTCGGGTCGAGTATTTGGACGGGGGTTGGACCAGACATAGGTATCGAGACGGGAGGTGAGGTACCAAGGGAGGGTGCGTGCACTGGGGGGGGGGGACTTTATACCGCCGAGCGGTTTATAATTGTCGGTGTGGGTAGCATCAGAAAGAGCAGAGATGGAGTGATGGACTCGTCGTCAAAACTTGAACAAACGGATAAGCTTTCGGGCATTGGAATCTGTGGGATAACGCCGTTGCACGTTCGAAGCCATTCCACGGCGAAAAGCTAAAATGGCGGGTTAGGGTCCGTGCGCACTTTCTTTCCACCCTCCCAGGGATCTCGTCGTGCCAGCCGAGGACGATGACTATTGGTCTGGAATGTAAGATCGGGCAGCCAGGCTGGGGTCAGCCCTGCCACCATCCATCCGCCTCAGAATTTTGCTCGTAGGTACTTCGCTCCAAATGGCTACCAGCCAATGACCCAAGCCAACCCACTGAGGTTAAATGCAGGGCACGGCAATACGACATCCCGACGTTATTCCCCAGCTCCCGTTTTCCCTTCACGGCACAGGCCTGCACTGCAATTCACAGTTAGCTTTCTGCTCCCAGGCTCCCGCTCAACTTGAAGCTTCCAAAGATCAAGCATGACAGGATTCATCACGGACCTCGTTGACTGCCGTGTCCAGCTCAATTTAGGGCCATACACTTCGGGTGTATTGACTTGGAATCTGAAGTGTCCAGTGCGACTTTCTGTTAGAAGTGTAAGTAAAATTAGTTCAGACCGCGTGGCGTACCGTGGGGGAAACCAGCGGGGTACGCCGTCGAAGTGTCGAAGTGTCGGCGAGGCATCCGATCGGTGGTCACTACCACTCACATTCCACGTCTGTTCCCTTGCCAAGCGTGTTCGGGACCCACACACGACATCCGAGTCAGTACGGAGAAGGCTAACCAGCGCGAAACGACGACCGCGCAATCAGCGACTCGCGTACAAACTTCTGTCACAGCTTGAACTCACTTTCGAGGGCGGGTTCTGCATCGAACATCTGGGTGGTGCGGAAGAAGAGTAACGGTGAGCTGCTGATCCACCCCTGTTATGAAGACTTCAAGGGGAGGCGTATGATTTGGGTTGAAGAAGACGTTTGAGGAGATTAAGATGCAATATGTCACGATTGCAGATCCTTAGTGCAAAGTGTCCGAGTACCAATCATGCCATGTATGACAACTGGTAAGTACTGTTACTATTCTGTCAGGTATCAATTATTTGTGGTGTGTGTAAGCTAGGAGTGGAAATCTATGGGTGAATCACGGGCTAGGTGAGTGAAACAAGGCAAGATGGAATGTGAATACAGGGCAGGAGGGGGCTGAATAGCTGAGGAGCGCTAGGAAGGCTAACACGTCGAATAGGTAGGAATTACACGCGGCGTTGGCATGTGGCCGGGAAAGACCGGAAATACGAAGCACCGATTGTGAGCCATAGCGGAAGTGGTATAAAGTCAAATGTCCGAAACATAACAACACCTGATTGGAACATTATCAGCGCGTTTACACTTTCGATTCGTAAACAAAACGATAGAAACCTCACTCAATATTTAGTTGCTCATCTGAAACAAACTCATCAAGTTCATCATGCCCCATGCATTATACCACTGAGTACTGGGTGTCCGACCACCCGACCTAACCTTCTGGAAAACGATACAAAAAGAAATGATGATTTCGTCCCAGAATTGCTCGGCTTGGGGTGTGAGGGCAAGGTAGGCGCGGGTTATGGAAGGTGGACCATGTGTTACTCGGAGGTGACGGTCGGAAGGGGTGTACCACGCTACTGGTCGAGTTATGGAGTGGACGCAGTAGAGCTAGAGTAGGAGGTCGTTAGGGACGCAAAGGCGGGATAAATGGGAGGACTTACGGTCAGTCGGGAACCGGAGTCGATACCCCATGTATATGTCTCGCCTCTCACGGTGAAAGATACACCACTAAACGCTCCAACGTCAACGACATCTACCAACTCGAAGCAGACTCAGGGGCTCACTGAACGGGTTCCTTGGTATTCACAAGCCAATCCTTAACTTTCATCAACTCCCCTCCTCTCAACGTCATCATATCCGCACCCATCTTCTTTCTATGAATACTCGCCATCTCGGTTCCATTCCTCTCGTGCCTAATCTCGGTATTGTTGGCAGAATCGTCCGATTTCACAGAGTATAATGGGTGGGCCATATTTCCGAGGGGATAGAACGTAGTGTTCGTGGGACTGTCTTTTTCAAGGACAAGGATCGACACGTCTGGCATGTCAGGGATAGGGGTCGGGTCGAGCATTTGGATGGAGGTTGAACCAGACATAGTATCGAGATTGAAAGGGCGAGTTCGGAGTTGTAGTGAGGGCGAGGACGAGGAGCGAGAGTTTATACCACTGTGCGGTGGTCTATAAACGGGTGCGGTCTGGTTGCTGCGGGTAGCATCAGAAGGAGCAGAGAAAGATGCTTGCGTGGGTCGTCAAAATTCGAGTAACGGATAAGATTTCGGGCGTTCGAGGCTATGCGCTATCTCCGTCGGACGGTCCGACCCATTCCACGGCTGGTTAGGGTCCGTGCGCTCTTTCTTTCTGCCGTCGCGTTGGGCTCGCTGCCGGAGACAGCGACGACGACAGCGACGACGACAACGACGACGACAACGACAACGCTACGAATCTCCCAAGGGCAACTTTAGGGCAGACAGTATGGCGTCCTGGCATCACATCTCAATTGGGCAATTTAAGCACTGCTCTGCGCAGCGTGCTCTCCTTCTCTGAATTATAATTCTCAGTCATCGTCATGCACCCACGACTAGGTTTCTAAGGACTGTTATGAAACAGGTTCAGTTCTCACTGTCGACCGACGGGCTGCATTGACCGTCCACTCAGTGTCATACACCTCTAATACAATTGACTGGAATCCCAACGAACAGTGTCTGCTACACAGTGTGATATTCAACGTTGGAGCGTCGTGAGGGATGCTGGGGAATCGGCGGAGGTCAGCCTTCGCAGCGCATACATTCCACATACTTGCTGTCCTGTTGCCGAGTCTACTCGCGACACCCACATGACATCCAAGCCCACCTATAGCACACGCCTGATTTTAACCCTCAATGCTCTACATATGGAGACCTCTCACCAAGTGCAAAGGTTTTTGCCCGACTTCACAGTCGATTCCAACTACCGGACTTTCGCCTTGGCACCGTCACCTGCAAGAATATGCTGTGCAGAAGGTGGCCAACGTGAAACAAACCTCAGGTTTGCCGATATACTTCCTGGCTTTCGTCACTGCAGAGATTCCATGTATTCTTCGCCTGATCGTGTTTCGAGCAATCTAAGTCGGACGATGTGGTCCCCTCGCGAGATATGCCCGCCAGTCTGCAAATCTAGTCAGTTTGTACAATGCAATTGTGATGATATGAAAACAGTCGATGAATTAGTCGATTAATAGTGTAATACATAGCAGGGCCCGACGCAGGTGGAAGTTCCTCGCCCACAAAGTTTTCTTGGACAGCGTAAACGGTAGCTCGTGATCTCGATGTCCTCAGTTTTGGTCCCCATGGGCCGACCGTTAGAAGAGACGGTTCCTAGAGCCAGTATTATCTCGATATATAGTCAACCAATGCAAAGAGTCGGGCGTACCTGTTCACTCACTGATCGGGAAGACCGTCCCGTCAAGAATACGTGCGAATAGTGACAGTCTCCCAGCATTATACTTCTCCCCCAGAAACTTCACACAATTATCACAATAAGCCCCAAATACACTGAGGCGTGAGGAGGTAAAGCGATCGACCAACGGGTCAGGCCGCGGAGTGGAGGGGCCGACTTTTCCTGACATAGATCTGGCTAAACCGGGACAGTTGGGACGAGCGCATTGTTCTGAAGAAGGTCGTACTGCCTCGATGCAGCCGGTGGTGATGTCGAAAGATTCTTCGAAGAGCGAATGCAGGCCTTCCACACAGCTTCCCATCAAATCCCAATCGAGCTTCTCCACCGACCCGTCCAGGTGTTTGTATCCCTCGAAGAGGGTTCGAGCAGGGATCTGGCAACATTCATATAGCGAGAGGTAGAGGATATGCTTGAGGTCGAGTTCAGAGGCCAGATTTGCAATTCCAACAATGACACTGGGATCTTTGATGAGCTGGTCTCGGTCTTTTTTGTTGAGAGTCCAAGCATCCAGACGAGGAGGGAAGCAGTGGTTCAGTCGAGTCAACGCACCCCCACGGAGATCCTCGATACGATACTTTGTGCCAAGTCGCAACATGGACGCAAGCATATCGAAAGAGCATTGGCTAGAGTCAAAGTACCTGAACGCCATATCCGTCAGTGCCTGAAGAAAGAAAGTGCAGAATGGCTTTACGTGCGATCGAATAGCGCAGAAAGAAAATGAGCCAAGTCGGTTGGACGGTCGGAGACTTCAAAAACAGGACAGCCATCCATCACCATATCTCCTGTTTTATGTTCTTTTGCGAACATGCCGCGAAACACTTCAGAGCGGCGACTGAGTATGCCCCGATATACTTTGAATGCGACTGTCTGCTGTGCGACAAGGACGATGTTCCTATCCTCATACCAAATCATTTCGTGTTTCTTGAGCTCCATAAATTGCGTCCAATTGGCGTCAACGCCGGTTCCAGTGGGCTCTTCATCGGTACGAGCACGTTTCAGCCTCAGGCTCCGAGGAGACACAGCTTCGTCAACTTCGTGTTTAATGGACATGGAGCGGTGTCTAAAAAGGACCAAAGGCGTCAAGACACGAGAGAGTAAACTGATGGTTGTGGATACGAACGTCGTCAGTTTGATGGCAGTCTTCGGGGACGAAACTCGGGCTGAAGTGGTAAATTCGCACGTCGGGTCACGTGATTACTGTCACACTCGCAGGTGACTGCATCGAAATTGAAGAACTCACGTCGGGACTCACACAAGGCTCAATTACCGTTCGTGAACGACACACTCGATCTCAGTTAGACGAGTGAGGTGAATTAGGTGAATTAATCGAAGTGTGGCAGGTATGTACACATGAGTTGACAAGGACATTGCGCAAAGAGCTAGCATGATACAAAGAGCAGAGTATGCGGATATTAAATAAGATTGCGAAAAGTCTGGGGAATGAATACCGGTGAGGATTGTATGACCATAATGAAAGCGACAACACTCCGAGAAGGAGACACAAAATCGAACAAATCAGAGGGCTAGGTCCCTTCATCGAGTGGGAGATGAAGACACCTTGTTGGCATCGATGATCTCCTCCAACTGTTTCTTCCGTCTCGTCTCTAGCTCCTTCTGTCTCTTCAGGCTCCTACAATCACGCATTATCAGTGAAATGTACGACAACTCGCGAATGGAACACAACTCACTCGACCTGATTCTCTAACTCCGTAATCCTCTCCTTGTTCCCCTGTTTCTCCCTCTTGACCTTCTCCTCAGCAGCCTTCAACCTCGCTTCGTACTCCTTCACCCTAGCTTCCCACTTATTATCAACCACCGTCGTCTTCTGGTTGGCAGCAGCAAGCTTCTCCTCAGCGGCTGCCAACTGATTCTGGGAGTTGATGAAACGGCGCTCCGCATTGACGGCTCTAGCTTGTAGTGACTTGACTTCCGTCGATTCTCCTGGAAGAGGTCGGCGGAGACGTGACAGCGTAGCTGTCAGCTCGGTATTGGTTGCCTATAGCCCATGTCGAAATTACTATCATACTGGTAGTCAGGATCGAACCGGCCTACCTTGAGAGCTTCCAACTCCCCTTCCTTCACACTCAACTGTCTCCTCCAAGTAGACTTCGTATCTCCATAGTTCTTCACACTAACCTCAAACTTATCGATCTGCTTCCACCTCTGATCCAACTGCTTTCTCATATCCGTCAATTTCTCCATAAACTTCGTCTCAGCCTCCTTGACCCGCCTATCAAAGTCGAGCTGAATTTGCGAGAGTTGTTTGAGACGGGTGATGAGGTTGTCGTGGAAGACGGAGAAGTTGGTGAAAGGTTTGGTTTCGGCTTGACCTGCCTTCTTCTGCAGCCACGACGCGCCACGATAGTCAGAAACGAGATCGAAACGGGAAAGACGAAAAGAGACAAAGACTCACCGGAGTCTTGTCGACACCCAGTATCTTATCCATATACTGATAAATAGTCAACAATAACGTATTCCTCTCCGTAAGTTGATCCCGATACTGTCCCTCCGCAACCAACAAACTCCTCTGATCCTTCGATAACCTCGCCTCCAAATCACTCACCCGACTCCTAAACAAACCCAACTCCGACTCGGCAGCCTTAAGCTGAGCCTGCGCCGTATCAAGTTTCTCCGACACGTTCAACCTCGCTTGAGTCTGCGCGGCGAGTTGAGACGAGAGCTCACGATTCTCCGCATGCAACTTATCGAGCAAGTTATCCCGATCCCTATTCCTCCCATCTCTTTCATCCAACTCTTTCCTAGCCCGACTCAATTCATCCTCCAGCCTCTCTAAATCTCTCTTCAACCTATCCACCTCCAACTGTAACGAGAACCTAGCAGTGGTATGCTCGTCACCCAATTTCCTCGTCTCCTGTTCTACACCTTGTAACGCAGCTTGGACTTTACCCAGATCATCCTCCCTCTGAGTCAACAAAGCTTGCGTCCTCGTGAGGTCATTCAAAGCTTTCTGTAAAGCGCTCTCCTTCGCTTCGACATCTCGGCGTACCGAGCGCAGTTCAGAGGCATGTCGTCTATCAGCGTCATCGAAGTCTGATGAGAGACGTTCGTGAGCTTCTCGTTCCCGTTGAAGTTCAGAAACGACATCTTCGATATGACGAGCTAGTTCCTCTTGACGAGCCTGGTGAGCCGACAAGTCTTCGAGTAACCTCTCGCAATCGTCCGACTTGTCTTCGAGGTCCTGTTTATACGCCGCCACTTTCTGTATACGAGTAAATCAACCATTAGCCCCGAAAATCGATGCAGCGAAGTGGCAACTCACATCCTTGAGAGCAGCACAAGTAGCTTCCAAAGTCTCCTTCTCAACACCCCAATCCTCACCAGCTCGCTCAGCCTCAGCCTTCATTCTATCGAGCTCATCCTCCAATCTATAAACCACCTCTCCCATCCTCTCAATCTCCCTATTCGCTTCCTCAATCTCGATATCCTTCTCTAATGTTTCCTGCTCGAGATGGGCGAGCGTTTGTTCGAATTTCTGATGAAGATCGGATATTGTAGACTCGAGTTCGGCGATATTGAGACGGAGTTCTTTAGATTCTGCATCTCGTTCTTGGATGTTCTGATCCCAAACCCAAATTCGATCAGTCCAACCTTCACCATAAAAAAAGCATTTACTCACATCACGCAACTCCTCAACCTGTTGTCTAGCCTCCTCCGCCTCACCCCTCCACTCCATCTCAACAACCTCCACAACTCTCTCATGCTCGGCAACCATCTCATCCAACTCCCTCCCTCTCATCTCACATTCCTCCTCCTTAACCTCCAACTCCTCCTCCTTCTGCGCCAACTCAATAGTCAAAGCCGCAACCTTATCTCTCAATGTATTGATATCTTCTTCAGCTGCATCACGATCTTGAGAAACAGCCAAGATCTGAGCTCGAGATTCCGAACGTTCGAGAGTGGTAGCTGAGAGACGACGTTCGACGTCTTCGAGTTGGAGACGGAGGGAATCGATTAGGTCGGCTTGATCTTCGTGTTCTTCGTCACGTTGAGAGAGTAGGGCAGCTTGGTCTTCGAGAGTATTACGGAGTTCGTCGTTGATAGCTTCCAGTTCCTCTATTCGTTCTCGATCTTGTCCTCCTCGTGCACCGTTACTTGACCCACTCTCGACGATATCCCTAAGCCTATCCAATTCCTCTTGGTTATCTTCCAAAAGACCCCTAGCGCCCTCTAATTCTTCCTCCAACTCAACGTTCCGCATCTCCAACTCTCGCACAACTTCATCAGAGACGGCAGCACTTCCAACACCCCCAAACCTCCTCCTCAAATCCCTCAATTCTCTCTCCCTCTCTTCCAACTTCTCCTCTAATTCTCGCTCTCGACCCCTGCCGTGATCGTGGTTACAAGACCTCTGAGACCTTTCCAACTCCTTTTCTAATTCAAGTATGAGTTTCTTGAGTTTCTTGAGTTCCATACGGTGTTGTTGGACTTCGATCTTCAGGTTGATGTTCTGCTTGAGAGCTGTTTCCATCTGGTCAGGAGCGAGCTGGGCTAGACGTTCTTCCAAAAAGTGGACTTTGAGCTGGAGAGAGAAGTTATCTTTCTTCAAAGAGTCGATGTGCTTTGGTGGTCAAGATCGACGTGGCCGAAATCGGGATCATAGCCCAAGAGGCCAAAGCGAAATGTGTCGATTCAGAGGTGGGAGATGTGGCTTTTGATTAGATTGTTGGTGGCCCGGTGATGGAATAGGAGGAACGTACCTTTTCTTGATCACGAAGTGTGAGGTTCGTTACCCCTTTCGCACCACTCGACCTAGCACGTTTCATTCTCGCAGGCATAGGAGTCTCCGGTCCCTCCCCACCCCACTTTTTATCCTTCTCTTTATCAGGTGTATCCAGCACCCCTCCTCCCTCTTCTCCCTCCTCCGTGTCTCTCAGCGCCGAACTCCCGTGTCTCCTGCTAAACACCTGTCCCCCTATCCCCCCTCCACCATCATCACCACCCGGTTTTCTCGAAAAAGAAGATTGACCATGAGTGGGCGGGGAGGGTGTTGATACGGGTGCGGAAGAGGGAGCTGTGGTTGCTGATGTGGTGGAGGGTATTCGGATGGTTGGGTCTCGGGAATGGGACTTGTCACGTTTGTGGTCGCGACGTGCGGGTGTGGAGAGATTTGAGTGGAATGAGGGGAGGGAGAGGTCGGGGTGGGTGTTGTTGGTTGATTGGTAGGATGAATCCGCTCGGGTGTTCAGAGCTGCTGACATTGTGACGCTTTGAAGGTGGATGGTGTGCTTGGGGTGGCTGGTGCGCCACTGGGGATTTGGAAGGCGCTCAGATCAATGGTTATGGTTTTGAACTTTGCAGGCAAGGAGGTGGCAGAGTAAAACAGATAGCAGATATCGATGTTGCAAGACCACCGGAACTCGAGGTTCAACAGGTTCAACCACGCAGTTTGCGTCGCCACTCCGGATTTATCTCGTCGATAAGATCACAACTTTCCTCGAGATATTCGGTAGGATTCAAAGTCGACAGGTGAAGAAAAAACTGAAGAAGAAAAGGGCATACGCCTCGAGGGCAGATGCTGGTTCAAGCAAGTTCAAGGTCAAGCCGTGTTCGGAGCACACCCACGTGGTGACGAAGCGAAGCAAGGTCACCTCAAAGTTTCCTCAGCGCCACTTGCGCTGCTGCGCCTCTTTTCCTCCTTCCACCTGGACAGGCCAGCTGCCGTAGATCTCCTGCTCTCTTAACATTCCGAGGCTAAATTATAATCGTCTGGGATGCACTATTGCTGTGCTTCGAACAGAAGACTGAAGTAGCTTCCTTCATACTTGTTGGAACCATGCTCGTGTTCAATACTGTACTGAAACCCGCCGGAGGAGCTATACCAGGCACGTCTTTATTCGTATATGCTTGTAGCACCTTGTATCTCAAATACTCGACGACCAATCTGGTACTGCTACTGAGTGTCAGTCTACGAGCCACGACGTCAATCACCCACCCGCACTCGCCTTTGATATAGGTATGCTCAACCTCCAATTCATTCGCACCCTTCCTGGGACCCTTTTATGCTAAAAAGCTAAAACTCAAACGTCCTTGATATTGCGCCCACCCCGCATCAGAACTCACCCGGTCAAATGTCCGTCGTACAATCCCGTTCCAAAGCTCCTTCCCGGTTGCTAACTCTCCTTGGAGTGAGTTGCTGTGCGCCCCACGAATTTTGATGCCGCTCCGAGCATCGGCATCGCGTCAATACAGAGTGTTTTCTCGGCCAGCGTTGCGGTCGTATCCGCCATCGTGGCTACGTATGATGTCCTGGAAAGCACAATGTCGTATTTTACCATCCATTGAATACCCTATTGGCAAGGCCCTATCCATGTACCTTTTTCATTTTAGATGAATGCCAGTGGCTCTTATCAATTGGCACAGCACCGATGCCCATAGAGCGCGGTATAGCAAGTGGGAGCCCCCAAGGTATCTCAAGCCCCGTGATACGATCTGGGTTGTGCAGACGACTGTTCCCTATAGTGATGCCGCCATCGCTTGACCGCCGATCGTCAAATGCAATCTGGCGTTGAGTACCAAATCCGTCCAAAGCCAAATACTCCACAATATTGGGCCCACAGTACCACAAAAGAATTTAGGCTCGAAAAATAACGTTACACAGCCTAATTACTTAGAACAAGCTTCAAGCTTAAGTGAGTCAAGAACGCGTCTTTCTCCCGCAAACCACCACCGACAAGTTTTCCTCCCATCCAGACGCGTCCATACATGTCTGTCAACAGAGATGTCGACCCTCCACCTGGAAAACGCCCTCGCACTGAGGACCCGGACTCGGACTCGGACGCAGGAACCACAGAGCCCCAAACCGAGCTGAAGAAACACGAAACGCTCTGGTTCGACGACGGGAACGTGATCCTCGTAGCGTCCAGAATATTGGCCTTCAAGGTATACCGAGGAGTACTTAGCCGTTGCTCTGGGGTTTTTCGTGACTTGCTCAGCGTTAAGCTCGAGGGAGAGCCGATGGAAGGATGTCGAGTGGTACATTTACCGGATAATCCATCAGAGCTGGGATACCTTCTTTCTGCTTTGTTCTTGCGGAGGTGAGTCTATGTCGAAAACGTTGTGTTCTACTCGGCGATCACAGCTGACTTGATCCCTCCTCCAGTTCCTTCATCGTCACACAATGCGGGTTTGAAGAACTCGCCGCGATATTACGACTCTCTACAAAATACTCAATACCAGGGCTCCGCCAAGAGTCCCTGGAGTTCCTCAATTACTGCTTCCCCGCCAACGCAACCATGCACGAGTTCACGTCGCTCAAACGCAGGAACTTACTAAAAGCACCTGGAGCCGCCATTGGACTTGTCAACCTCGCCTTGGAACTCAAACTCGACGCACCCATCGGGAACCTAGCTTTATACGAATGTTGCACCATGCCCATCCGCGATCTATGTGATGGTTACAAACGGTCAGATGGAACGACCGAAACCCTCGACTCGAAGACGATGGGCCGGTGCATGCGGGGCAGGGACATACTCGTCTCGACCGACTTCCGAAGAGCCAATCAATGGATGAACGTCACGCGACCTACGGTGCTATGCACCCCGGCCACTTGTCCTGGATTGAACATCAGCGTCGTCCGGAGAAGCCCCAAAGCCCAAAGTCTCTTCCAATCTGGACATCATGCACCGCAGGAGAGGACGGCCTATATGGACATCCTTCAACCGTATTGTAGGGTTTGCATGAGTATTTTGATGAATGAACGAGGAGCGGGTAGGCAGACGATGTTGAGTCGTGTTGTACAAGGGGCCGTTTTTCCAAAGACGTGGTAAGCAGAGATCAGCGTCGTCACTCGGGCTTTAATTGAATTAAAGTTACGTTCGAAAGATTGCCCTCTTCAGTTGTACAGGGATTTGGGACGAAGGATAGGCTATTCGAGGGGACCTGTTCCCGACAAAGAATACTCGGAGGAGTGTAAATTACAACCGGAAAGCCCGTAGTGAACATGGAATCTACAGGTGAGGACTCTCACTCGAAGATCGAGGCTATGGTTTTAACCTCGGACTCCCAGGGATAACGCCGACAGCGGACAAGATGTATTCTTACACCGACTCCGAAATAGCCACTCTGGTGCATCCTGTTGTTCCATAGTCACGGCATGGGTTAGTAGGCTCTTTTGGCTATATACGCAGTACAAGAAGGGATTAATTCAGAAGAGAAGTTATGAAGCGCTCGACAAATGGTGAGACACGAACCGATTATACCAATACGCCTCCCCGAGGTTTCCGTCGTCGTAAACACGATCCGTAAGAATATGCAAGCCACCGAGTCCTTGCGCACCGTTCTCCTGCTGATCTGCGATGACGAGATCCTCTGTTACGCATACGATACGGAGTCGCGACCCTCGGACTTCATCGAGGACAGGCAGAGCACCAACGAATGGCTTGTTCTTAAAATGGTCACCCGGGACTCTAACGGCTTGGTATCGGCTTCGCAGTCTGGAGAGATGCCTCGCAGGAATCCATCGAAGGGAATGGCTCAGTAGCATTGTGCCAGGCCGTGGGTTCGGCCAACGATAATTAAGGTGTTCCAAGTGGTAGCCAGCCAACTAAGAACGGAATCAGAGATAACCAACTACTTAAACGACGGGCACTGATCGTACCGGCGGGAGGGCAAGTGAGCCCTCGATTGAATTAGCCTCTGAGATAACTTGACATATTCCAGTGCAAGAACTATGTATGGAGCTAGGACCGTCGAACAGAGAGGATTTAATCGAGGGTGGCGATAACCCCATTAAATCCGAGGCGAGAGACTGAGCGACTCGTGATCCCTCTAGGCCGAGGAGGTGGGAGATCTCTTCGTGGCAATCCCGATCATATTCCGCCACTCGAAATAACGCACGCCTAGGACAGTGAGACCTGGAAATTGACAAGAATCTCGGTTAATTAACCGGAGAAACATAATGCGAAGCCAAGAACGCACTGGAGGACTAGAGTGACAAGTTCACGGCAGAGCACACGTCGTTTGGACGGTGGGATGACGCGCAACGGAATTCCATGTTTATAGAAGTGATGAGCACCATGAAAGTACCATTGTCTGCAGAATGAGGACCAAATTTCGTGATATGGAGATACGTAGTATCTCAGGATGGGCAGAATCTTCGAATCGACCGTGGATAGATCTTTGACCTCGTCCAATACTCGTCTCAAATTCTGAGTCGCCCTTGAGCTCACTGGCAGCAAGCGCCAGTTGTCTTGCGAGAATAAATCCAACACGAAGTGGGGTAGACTGGCAAAGTGGCTCCATCCTTTGAAACGTCGTCATCAGAACCGACTTTGATGGTACAGTGAAAAGCTGTGAGAACTCACTATCCGTAGTTAGCGCCCCATGTTGTAGCATCGCAGCAAGGACATTCACAATGAGAGTGAGGTCGTCGAAGATATCATGGTGGAGCAACATCCTGGAGAGCAATGTCTCGAAGATCGTAGAGCTTAGGGGATCAGATGAAAGAGCCAGTCGCACCCAGTCGTGAATCATTGAATATGGCATTATGTTTGTGAGCGGGTAGTTTGTGCTCGTAACTCTCCCTGGGCCTACTAAAATGTCGACGGCACGACGAGCCGCCAACGCCTGGACGCTCGGATCCCTGCGAAAGCCAAGTTGCGCGTGGTTCGTGATGGGCGAAGAGTACTCACAAAGTGTCGGGAAGTAGTTCAGAAAACAGTTCGTAACGCTTGGCCACACTACAATCATAATCATATACAGAAGCTTCGAGGTCCTTGATAGTCGATAGGGTATGGGTCTCTGAGAGGATGATTAACGATCTTCGTGACGAAGAGAGGAGTAGGCTCGCGTCCCTGTTGCGACTAGATGAAAATGTGGAACTCCAAAAAACTCTGGATAGGGCATCCCTTGCGCCAAGTTGGTCGAAGAGCGAGATAGTGCTGGGTTCAGCGCACATCAATGCGGAGATATAGTATGATGCCAGGAGTTGATTCTTCTCCTTCTTATGCCTGTGTAATAACAATCATTACGGTGGCAACTTCCCATCTGGACCGAAGTACTTCAAGAAAGAGACCAGCTTTTTGCAAAAAGCGAGGGTCTGAGCGACATCCAACGGATTTGGATTCGAACTCTGGACAATCTTGTGCAAGAGTTCAAGGGAAAGGGGTGGCGATCCGAATAAACCACGGGGTCGATCCTTGGGGAAACCGGTTACGATCGCAAGGGAGCGATCCACAAGCGCATTAGGACCGACCCCCAATCGTTCCGAAGTATGGCCCAACAACGCCTCCAGCTTCCGTCCAGCTGCTGAGATTGAACGGCCTAGGGTGCGACCGGGTCCCTGAAGGTTCGACGCAGTGCTGCTGCTGACTGCATCAAAGGAATAGGTATCTGCAAGATTGGAAAGCTCGTTATCAAGTAGACTTGGTTCGACTTCGAGGAGTATCCCGCGACTTGAGCTGACATCGGCTGATACAGGGGGTCGGCCGAACAGAGACTCGAGTTTCCTGCCCGCAACTGTGATGACTCCATGTAGCGTGCGTCCTGGGCCTGGCTGGTCGTCAATGGTGCTGACACTGGCTGCATCGAAGGAGCATCCTTGCTCCAAGTTGTTCAGAACATCGCAGATGCTGGAGGGTTCGACATCTAGAAGGACGCGGTCGGACTGAGGCATGAATACTGTGGTGGCCAAGGAGAAAGGTGATCAGGACAGCTTCGTTCCGACCCGGCGCAGTGCAAGCGCCCAGCATCCCAGAAGGGCAATCATTCGGCGCTTAGGCGTCACGGTCAAACTTATGTTCATGACCATCCTCAAACTTGAACTTGAAGAGCTGGTGAAACGTTGAAGGTACATTGACGGCGTCCAGGAGCCTTTGTCGTATTCATCTAGTAACAACATACTGTAACTCAACCGACCATCTGGCTCCCCGTAGCAAATCCCGACACGCCTATCATCGTCTGGTTATTTTGTAAACTAGATGCCGAGATCGAGTTCACAAGGTATACCAGATCATGCCAAAATATCCAGAGCACCAGAGCACTTGCGTGAGTGTAAGGCCGAAAAAAGCAACATCAGAGGTTGGACTGGAAATGCGGACTTCGAAGTTGGGCTTTGACTTCGCACAGGGTTTCGTGCCTACTAGTCCCTCGTCGACTGCCTCGTTGGTTATTTATGACAATTTACGGACTTGTTACTCGTTTTATCGCATCTTCTTCATGTGCGCCCAATACCTTCACGGAACTCTGTCGTTTTATGGAGTTTAAGCTGCCACTCGACTCGCTCATTCAACTTCCCCTTCAGATGGCTGAGGAGGAGAAATGTATGGAGAGCGGGGAAACCGCACGTTACAATGGGAGGGATCCTTAGATGCGCAGTCGGGTTGACACTACTCATCAGTCTTGGTTTGGCCCGGATTCCGCGAAGAGCTATGTAAGTGTTGGCCTTATCAATCTGACTGCCTGGGTTCTGCAAGCGGAGAGGGGATTCCGTATGAGCAATGCGAATGTTTTCTCGTTCGGAGGAGCGTCTTTCCCCATTTTGGGGTTGGCGCAGAACGGCTACCAGCGGATATGGTATTCTGTTCAAGCAGCATGTTGTCACATGTCGATGATTTTCCGTTCTGGCAAGACGAGGAACACGAGGACTTCACAACCAGGTGACCAGTCACTCAAAGTTGGGAGTTTCTTCACGAGAAGTTCCTGTGCGCCACCAATTCGTGCGTTCGATGTGTTCCTCCAACTTACTTCATCCTTTCACTCTCTCGGACTTATTCCGGGGGTTCAGTAGTTTTCCGAAGTCACCAGTCTCAAAACCTCCAGCCAATCACGTCGCAATGTTGCCGTATGCTTTGTTTAAGGAATTTACCTTCTCCTGCCGCCGTTTGACACCCTGGCTATAGTGGTGTCTCTGGTATGGGATGCGGAGTGCCGCCGAACTGTGATGCCCTTCCTGGTGTCTCAAACGACAAACTGTTGATACCTCCGGAGTGTTGTTTGTTCGATGCACCTGACGATCCATCTGTCGAGGCACTATCTCCCGCTTGACTTCGTTTCTCGGCTTCCCGTCTCCAAGAATAACTTGTGTACCCCACCACCATCATCCTATCTCACTTGTGATGGCTCGTGACCCTACCTTGAGATAGCGACATCTCGTTTGTGGCCTGGTTCGTCCTCCCTGCCCCCGCGTTTCGGAGATGTCGTGAGCACAGTCAATCTTCCCCGCATTACCCCACGCTACCCCACACTCTTCTTTTAGCCATCAATTCATTCCTTGCTTCTACGCATTTCGACGACGAGTTTCCGTTAGGATGCTTCTCCGGCCCGACACTCTGGAGTGCCTTGTCAGTCCTCCTCATGTGGTTCCCCTCAATGATGGACCAGAATGTGACGGCCGGTTCACAACGGTGTCTCAAATGACATGGGGAGTAGTTGCGAAGGTATAAAGAGGTCATGCGAGATGGTGTGGTTCTTCGTTCCACTTCTTCTTTACATCCATTTTCGTGAAAGATGGCTGGTGGACCGATCGCGAAATCTGGTGGAACGAGCGCATATGCCCACCTCGTTGACCATTCACCATGGTGGAAGAACAGACGTACGTTTTTCTGTGTGAGACATTTCGATGGTTTTACTGAGGAGAGATTGCAGGATTGATTACCTTGAATGCATGGATTCTTCTCTTGTCAGTTTCGCCAGCTTTCCCTCGACAACCGTTGACACCAATCGCTGACCCGCGCCCCATCCAGGTTGATCACGTCGTCCACGAACGGTTATGATGGTCAGTTTCCACTTGCTGAAGTCCCCGCCCACGATTCTAATCGTCGATGCCGTCTCTAGGAAGTATGATGAGTAAGTTCGACGCCGGTTCCATCGCCGAATTACGTCCTGACTACGTGGACCAGACGGTTTGCAATCGCTCACGCAGTGGAACGTTGCTTTCAACTATCCCAACGGTGGCGAAGTACGTGAGAAATACTATTATCTGGGTTAGCGTACTGAGACCCCACCGTTAGCTTGGACTTCTCAGCGCTATCCAGGTGAGTGTCTGAGCTCCAGAGCCTATGGAAAACATCTCAATTCTTCATGGCAGAACATCGGCTCGCTTTGTGCCTACCCCTTCGCTCCCTACTTGTGCGACGGTTGGGGGAGGCGCAAGACCGTCATCTTCGGTGCTTTGCTTATGGTTGGCGCCACCATCCTTCAGACTGCATCCCAAAACGTTAGGATGTTTATCGGAGCTAGGTTTGTCGCTTTCAATTTGAGGGATAATGCCTATAGTGACGAATGAATTCTCGTAGATGGTTAATTGGATTTGGCTTGACGTTTGCTGCAACTGCCTCCCCGCTTCTCATTACCGAGTTGGCGTATCCGTCTCATCGTGGCCAGGCAACATCCTTGTACAATTCCCTTTGGGTCTTCGGAAGCATCATGTGAGTACACGGCCATTTTCCGATTTCTTCGGAGTACTCATTCCGTTACCCTTCCAGTGCTGCTTGGACTGTTAGTACAAAGGCCTTACCTTCATCCCAATTTCATGGGTTAAACGGTTGCTTTCGCAGACTTTTGGCACATTCAACATCTCGAACAGTTGGGCTTGGAGAGTCCCCTCCGCAATCCAGGGTCTTCCTTCCGTCATCCAGATTTGCTTGGTATGGTTTGTCCCTGAATCCCCTCGTTGGTTGGTTAGCCACGGAAGGCGAGTATCAGTTCGTTTCCTAGAATTCTACTGTGAATCTGACTTTATAACTTGTAGGGAAGCAGAAGCTCTCAAGACGTTGGCGTATTATCATGCTGAAGGAAATGAGTATGTGTCGCTCAAATCGGATTTAGGGCCGCCATTTACTCAATTCATTTTTATCCGCAGCAAACACCCTCTCGTCGAATACGAATTTGAGGAGATCAAAGCCGCCATCGCATTGGACCGTCAAGTGGCAGAGAGTGTTGGATGGACGACCTTGTTCAAAACCCCAGGAAACAGGAAACGTGTCCGAATTATCGTCGCCATTGCATTCTTCTCGCAGTGGTCAGGGAATGGGTTGGCGTAAGTGCACAGATATGATATTCTTGAATATGTGCTCACTATCGGCTTCTGTCCGCAGGTCGTATTGTATGTTGTCGTAAACGTGACGTTCTCGTCTTTGTTCTCACAGCCCATTTTTTTCAGATTTGAACAAGGTTCTAAATGCCATTGGAAGTATGTCAACTTCATTTTTAATTGTTTTGCTTGACTTATGTAAATTTTCAGTCACCGACCCCACGACCCAGTTGTTGATTGTTCGTATTCCCCCGTCCCTCCTAGGTCATTGCTGGAGTTGGCTAACTCTATCTCGAACGAACAGAACGGTATCCTGAGCATCTGGAGTTTCGTTATTTGCATTATCGGATCCTTACTATGCGACAAAGTGGGACGGAGAGGCTTGTTCCTTTTCTCTACCTTCAGTGAGCATTTTGTTGTTGGCGCTGTCAATCGGTTGGACCTGACCCTGGAGTATAGGTATGGTGATATTCTGGACTCTTGAGACTGTATGCTTCGCGCTATACACCGAAACGGGTAGCAAAGCCGCTGCACACACCTTCATTGCCATGATCAGTGAGATTGTCCCATTTGCCTCCAGAGCTACCAAATCTGACTGCCATTTCCCAACCAGTTCTTTATGGAGCAGCTTGTAAGTTCAATATTTTTATCGTCTTTAAGCATCGCTGATCCATCCTGGCAGATGGTGTACGTTTGTAATGCCGCGAATGATCGAAAGGTTGTGCTAACTTGCTCCTCCTTGTAGATCGCTTATTCGCCTCTGATTGTTACGTGAGTGACCTGTTGCTGGTGTCGATTCCTGGCTCAATTTGGTTTATTTCATACCAGCTATACCGTGGAGATCTTGCCATACAGTTTGCGGTCTAAGGGCTTCACCTTGTTCAACTTCACTATATCATTATCGCTCATTTTTAACCAGTGAGTTCTATTTATTTTTAACCCGTCTTTCAATACTTATCTCACGATGTGCGCTAGGTATGCGAACCCCATCGCACTGAAGGCGTAAGTTCATTCCTCCATATGTTGAGTGTCGCTGGAAATGACCATATTACCTCAGCATCGGATGGAAGTACTATGT
This sequence comes from Jaapia argillacea MUCL 33604, assembly GCA_000697665.1. Lineage (NCBI taxonomy): Eukaryota > Fungi > Basidiomycota > Agaricomycetes > Jaapiales > Jaapiaceae > Jaapia > Jaapia argillacea. The sequence continues at coordinate 1,368,410 of KL197715.1, forward strand.
CAGTCGCTCCGCAACCTCGGTCTCGATAACTTCCTAAATTCTTTCATTTCAGACTGTTTACATCGCTTGGCTCGTGTTTGAGTCGGTGTTTATGTATCTATACCTCGTTGAGACCAAGGGCGTAAGTTATCCCTATCTTCGTCGTTGTTTGGGATTGACTCAACTCACAATTGTTTCGCGCAGCGCACCCTAGAAGAAACGGCTGCGTGAGTGTTTTGAATGTCTCAGTCGAAGCGGCAACTGACGCATTTCTCCCTCCAGCCTATTTGATGGAGAGGACACAGTCGCTAAGATCGCCCATCCCGCCGCCGAAATGGCGGAGGCTCCGAGGACCTTCGGTGTTACCTCGGACGACGAGAAGGATTCCACTTCGCATGTGGAATACGTTGCTTAGATCAGGGATATATGTGCGCTGTCGTGGCTTAGCAACCACAATGAAATTTTCTGCCTCTGTAATAATGATTTTACGATGTTCAATGCAATGTAGTTTTATCTATCGTTCACCAAAGTATGGCCATTTACCCCGAATGCCACACCCATTCGAAAGAGAACTTTACTTGAGCCGAGGGGGGGTGGCTCTCCTCGTTGAGGATTCAAATCATGGAAGACTCCCTCGTGGACTCTACTCCGCATGGCCCCGACTCCAATGATCTAAACCAGCTGGTTTCTGGGGGACGGTAAGGATATACTTGGCCCCATCATACTCCATTGGCGAGGTGGTGTTCCTCTTCGCATCAATGGCGTTCGATCCATCTCATAAAGACACGTCATTTTTGTATGATACGCTGAACCTGTGGAAATCGGGAAGCCCAGTTGGAGCCCAATGGATGTGACCCCCAGTGCGATGACTTCGTCGTGCCGCCCGGACATCATGCCAACGGGGTGGTCGAGACATTCGGGTGTGAAACTATCATTGCGGACTTTCTCGAGTACAACACAATGATCGTCGGACTGTAAGAATACTTGTGATTTATGAACAGATCAAGACCCCGGTATCCAAGCGGACCTGCGCTGCAGAAAAATACAGCCAAGGCCATCAAAGATATGCCTAGAAAAATATATTCAACTATGTCAACAATGCCGTCCATTGGAGAAGCGGAGAACATACAGCAGCATTGGGTGGGCTAGCGATTCCTCCGAGCCTTGACAATTTAACCGGCGGTCATCACAAAATATAGGTTGCGAGAACGAATGGACTCACACGTTGAGTGGCCACGATGAGAAGAAAAATGTGTATCGACCCGCTTCGGCGCAGACTGTGGACAGTTTCTCAAGATCAAAGAATTCTCCTGTTGGGCAGGACATCAACCAGATAAACACCCAAGGACAGGACGAAATTCTTACCAATTGGCATTCCCCATAACCTAGAATTTTGACCTCAGATAGTTTCTTCCTTCACGGACTGAACAAAAACTTACCCAAGGATGGTCTGGTCAATGCAGATTATTGGGATCGGATCGTTACTTCTTATTCGCTACTCGTTATTGATCGCCACTGACCTGATGCATATGTGGCTTGCCCTCGACTGGGGGCCATCTCTGGATGACGACATATCAGTCACCAAATGTTAATCCCAAGATGACGTCCTCACCTCGAGGGCCGGTTGGTCCGAGGCGACAGCAGCGAAGTGATTGTTCCTATGGTGAAGGAGGCAGTCAGCAAAGGGATGCGAGCCACAAGGCTAGAAGATCCACCATAGGAATCGTTTCATATCTTCAGATTGTTCGATACCGGCACTATCAATCCTCGTTAATCATGGTAGTGATAGAGATTAGCTTGTACAAACAATCTCTCGTTAGATCTAGATGCACGCAACGCATCTCGTTCCTCCGTCTTGACTTGGTAGTACTTCTGGATGAAGCCAACTCGGAGCAGGAGGATATCCCCAGTTCTGAATTCTACACCTTCCTGCTTGGCGCAAGCTTGAAGGTCGGCAACGGTAATCGCATGGGAGCTCCACGGATCATACGGAAGTTCTGATCCTGACGCGGTGAAGTACTTCACAAGATCGAGAAGTACTCCTCGCCCACAGATACCATGTTGCGCCCAGTCTGGTGTAGCCGTTCGGCGTGCGGAAGGGGCTCTATTTATGTTCGACACTCACTGTGAATCCCAAGCTTTAACACCAGGGGATCGAGGTTGTTTGGATCCGGCATGGGGAAGTGGCCCTTGGGAAGAGATTCATCGGCGGTGCTAAACACATAGTGAGATAGGGCGACGACGAGTAGCAAATAGATATAATTTACTTGTTGTAGAAAACCAAATGGTCTCGGATGCCGAAGTGTTTCAAGCCATCCCACTGAGAGCCCGACTGAGTGTTCTATAATGGATGTTCGTCAACAAGGTCATCGTCTGATGAGCGGCTCTGAACATCACAATATATATCTCGTCATCCCGAACGACAGGATCTCCTTTGGCTTTGGATTCAACGTGAGGGATCTTTCGACCAAACACCGGCTATTCACGGTATCGAACGGCATCAGGAACTCGCACAACTAGAGATTTGGTGAAGGACGAAACCTTGTCAGGGAAGTTGATCGGCCTGCCACAGAAAATTGTTCAACCTGAGGCTTCGAGTTGGAGAGCACACTTGGTTCTCACCAGTTCAAGCACACCGTCTTTCCCAATCTTCCATTCCGAAACAGTGCCTAATCAGCCTACCGTCGGAAACACAAGCGTTCGACAACGTACTTGATCTCCTCCTGCGCAGCTCGTTTGACGACGTCTTCAGTAAGAAGATTCACAGTCCCAAGCTGATCATCCGCACCCCAAACTCCCCATGCGCAACCAGTGAAGTCATGGAAGTTCGGCAACTCGTCGAAAGAAGGAAGGTGCCTCTCGGTCGACATTTCGGTGAGGTGATGCAGAGCAGCTGAGAGTCTGGTGGATGCAAGGGTTGTGTTCCGATGCGTCATGACGGCTCGACATAGACAGACTTATAAACGGTTGCAAACGGCACGCCGGGTTCACACCACACCCCAAGTCTCGTGAGCGTCGAAGATGTGTCAATTGTCAAAGGACTACAGATACAGACAGATAGCGGAATAACTCGCCAAAGAAGTCTAAAACGGATTATTATGTCCATAAATAAGTTAACCCCTGATGAAAGGGTGTGCAAGAGCTTCCTTCGGCGTGATTCGTCTTGATGGGTCGAGCATAAGACACTTATCTAAAAGATCAATGAATGATAGTAGTAGTTTACTTTCGTCGTCCTTCAGTTTGGCGGAGGAGGCAGGCATTAATCGAGCGCGCAAGTCGCGAGTTGGTTTCGTCATATGGACTTTGCGGATAACGTCCTGAACCCGAAGAGTCAGCTGGACTGAATCTAACCCACATGATCTGATCGCTGACACCCACCGCACCGGTTACGCGGTCCTTCTCGATACTTTGGAAAGCACTCAGCTCGTCAAAGTACACCTCTCCAAACTTGGCTTTCTTAATCATCTTTGAGTTGAATCTGCCTTTCAATTCCATCATGAGCAAGATCATTTGATTATTTGAGCGCCCTGGGAAGAGAATCTTGCCGGTGTACAGCTCGTAAAGCGTACAGCCGATTGACCAGATGTCAATAGCGGGATCATAGGGAGCGCCCAGGACTAAAGGTGGACAAGATCAGGTGGGAGAGGCAAGTTTCCAGATCGAATGACGTACTGATCTCTGGGGCACGATAGAACCTACTGACGAGATATGGTGTTATCTCGTTCTCGGATGCGTCGGATGCAGAGCCGAGATCGCACAACTTTAAAACAGTCTTTTGCTCGTTGACCTACGGGTAGAAAATGAGCGACAGGACTCGAGGACGACGAATGGTACCCACGAGGATGTTGTCAGGTTTGATATCGGCGTGCATAATGTTACACTTTCGGAGCAAGCTCATGGCGAGGAAGAGTTGATGAGCATAGGCACGAACGGCTCGGATGTTGAGGCCAACGTCCTTGCCAAAGCGCTTGACAACGTCGCGAAGATTCATACTAAAGGGGCGACTAGTGAGCAGGAACTGAACCAGCAGAGTCAATGATTGACATACCTCAACGATTCGAAAACGAGACAGAGATGTCCTCGGTGCTCAAAAGTCCGCTCAAGGCGAACAATATGCTTCTTGTCGTCGGGATCTGCTTGCTTCAATTTATTCAGGATCTGGATCTCCTTCTGACCAGCTTTATACCTAGAAGTCCATGAGCAAAATGAGAATGAAAGGTTACCTCAATTCGGACGTACATGGTTTCTTGACAACGCACGATCTTGATGGCAACTTCTTTACCGGCCTCTCCAACTTCACCGTTCAGAACTCGAGCGCGAACCACGTTGGCGAACATGCCCTTTCCGACGGAAGAAAAGACTTGATAACGTCCCCCGTCGAGTTGCTCACCCAGAGTAATCCGGAAATAGCCTTCTGAATCAGCCGCCGAGTCCAAGGTTGTTGTGATTAGCGCAGGAGCGGCTGATTTCTGGAGCGACAAATATCAACTCGAAGCACCATAGCAAATGGGTGACAACATACCGCTACTCTCTTGACTTTCTTGGGCTTCTTATTGCCGGTAACAACTGCGAACATGTCGTCAAGGTCTTCTTCCTCCTCCTCTTCAAAAATTTCAACGTCCTCCACAGGAGGGTCGGCGACACCTCGCACACGCTTTTCTTCGTCCTCACGACGATCTAGACTTGGGTCATAATCTGCAGCTGAAATCTGGTCGGTGCCTCCATTCTGAGCTTCTGACTTCACCTGAGCTTCCTCCTGCTCGTTATCCTTCGTAAGATCGAAAAGAGCTGGTGTAGGAGATGCGGATGCAGAATCTCGTTTGTCTAGAAAGCGGCAAAAAGGAGGAGCAACCATTAGGTCAGATGATTGGCAACGAGGAAGAAATGGAAGAGGGACTGACCAACTGATCCGTTGGAAGCTCCGAAGTGGATGTCCACAGGGGTTCGAGGGGTGCCGATGATGCTGGCAGTCTGAGATAGATTATCAGAAACAGCAGAAAGAGGCGGAGGCGGTAGGACCGCACTGCTAGGTCCTGGACTAGGGCTGGCGGTTTGACTGACGCTCGCAATGCCCGCATACTTTGCGAGGATTGCTTGACGTCGCGCACGTCTCGCAGCTAACGTATCCTCAACGGGAGGGGGAGACGGAGCAAGCTCCAGTTCCATATCCGGTTCTGGTTCTTGCTTCTGAGGAGGGGGCGAAGGTGTCTTAGCAGAAGTTTGTCCAGACGCAGAACTATGTCGAGGAGAGATCCTACAGGATATGGTCAGCTAAAGACGCCTATAACGGCACAGATGATGACATCACGACACTCACTCGCCTTCTTCCTTCTCAGAGTCATCCTGGGGAGGATGCAGAAGTCCGTTGGTGGGAGGACGATCCCGCGACGGAGCACCACTTTGTTGGCGACGGTCATCATAACGTCGCTCTTCTCTTCTCGGGCGGGGTGAGCCTCTGCGTCCATCGTCAGTTCTGGGGTGGTGGTCGCGGTCGCGGTTGTAACGTTTGTCTCTGCCTTTATCCCGATCGGAGTCGGTCCCTCGCCTGCTATCGTAGTCTCTACCTCCTCGACCATAATCGCGGCTCCCGTTCCTGTCGAGGCTTTCTCTCCTCCTCGCTGGTTTCTCCGGTTTCGGAGACCTCAAATGAACATCTCTCCAATCCTTTGGATCCTCCCTCTCCCTGAGTCGCTTGTTGTTGGAATCTGCTTCAGGACCAGCATCCAGAGGGCGCTTCGATCCTGAGGGTAGGTTAGTCATCTCGTTCAGTGCAGAATTTGGGTTACGGGGCACCGCACGATGAAAGAAAGGATGAACGGGAATTGGCGAGGATAATGAACTTGAATGAGCTCGTCGATGTCGACAGTGGTGGAGTCGACTGGAAATTCACGTCTTGCTCAGTATTTGCGCTTATTTGGTTGTGGCTGAACAGAGTCAAAAATTCGAAATCATTGCGGGAGAGGATCTATCGAACACAACTTGCAGAGCAGATTAAGTCTGGAATCATATAAAATAACGATAATAACACCCTGCTAGTGTGCTTAACAACATCCCCCGTTGGTACTCCCTCATCGCCCCCCAGATCTGCTTAAACGGGCCTTCGTCCCAACGGGAGGCTGGTAAGGTGAATACGCGGTTACGCCTCGCACGTCGCTAGCCTTCGTTCCAACCGGAGGGGTATACTGATTATCGTCCGTGGTGGTGCCCAAACTGCTACTGGCCGACATGTCGTCTCCGGAGCGACGAGAAGTAGATTGTTTCGGTCGACGCGATGGTGTCACTACCGAGTTTCTAGGGCGGTTCGCAGTTGTGTTTGAATCCGATAGAACTGAGCGTTCGCCTGCTCGAGAACGGCGAGAGACAGCGATATTGGGTCGGTGACTCGGCTTGAGGTGGTTGTGAACGTCGTTTGCATAGTCGGCCATGGAGGCGAACTCGGGTTGACCTGGTCCTGAATGAGCACGTTTGCGAGAAGAGTTCTGCGATGTTTCGGTGACTTTCTCATCATCTGTGGAATCAATGGGGTCGGAGCTGAACTCCCCAGCAATAGCGTGGAGATCGTCGCGGACAGAAGGGTCAACATCGTCAGGTCCCAGATCGATGTCGCGAGCGGACGATGCGCCGACGCTGGTGTGAGTGATCAAACCCATAGCCACTTCATCTTCTTCCTGAGTCTCCCCAACCGACTGACGACTATCTGGCTCTTCCTGGATACGACGCAACAGCGAAGCTTCGTCGTATTCAGCACCACGACGTTCCGAGGCGTCGAGATGTTCTTCCGCGCCTTGCGGCTGGTCGTCGTGTTCCTCATCTATGTGTGACACGGCCCTTTCCTTCCCCTTCCCTCCTCGTCTCGACCGCGCCTGCAGGTTCTGCTGAGGCTCGATAGAAGGGGAGCGTAGTTGTCCACCACCTCTCTGCGCACCAGCATATCCAACCACAGGATTCCGACCTCTGGTTTTGGTTGTTGGGGGAATATCGGTCCCTCGAGGCTGGACTGATTGTGATCGGGTCCGACGTGCAGGTCCATCAGTGGGGGCTGGAGGCCTCGTCAGCGCTTTCGTGGGGATTCGACGGCGCGGAGCGGGTCGAGTCACTTGCTGCGGGACCACGACCGTACTGGCAACTGGAGGTCCCCGGGATTCATGGTCGTCACTGATAGGCGCAGCTGCGGGAGCTCGGTTTGTTGATCGAGACGAAGGGTTAGGGGCATCTGGTGCCGGTCTGGGCTGTGATGAGCCACCAGCCGCACCACTACGGCGTTCATTTGTTCGACGAGGGGCGGAAGTATGAGGAAAGTTGGGGGGAGAGAGGTCCTTTTCTGCAGATCGTCGAGATTGTCCAGTCATTCCCTGTGTTGCCACGAGCGTAGCTTGAGAGCTGGGAGGAGCAGCTTGGGAAGCCTCGTTGAGGAGAACGGGTCTCACAGAACGTAGTGGAGGTTGTGGTTGTGGCGTCCTTTGCGGCTCCTCTCGCAATGGTGATGAATCGTGTAGTGCGTTGGATCTTTCTGCATCGGGTTCGTTCTCTTGAGAAGAACTACGTTGTCTGCCGGAAGGACCGGGTTCGGGAGGACTTGCATTACGAGCGAAATTGTGGGCGTTGTCCATGTCGTTTTCACCACTGCTGAGAGAAAAAGTCAATATCTCGATGGCTAACGAAACAATGGGAACCTACTCATGAAACTCTACTGGTGGAGAACTGGATCCATCTTCACGATCTACCATTCTTCCCTTCCCCTTAGTCTCATTCCTCTGAGGGCCTCTAGCAGCCCGGCTCTCCTCCACATCCTCCACATCCTCTTCCTCTTCCTCACGCCGAGCTCGCTTCCGAGCTGACAGGTGTTGAATCGACTGACGTCCACCCTCCTCACCTGAGCCTCTGCTTTGCCTCTTCTTCGACGTTTCAGCCGGGGACTTGTGGACTTCCCGCTCCTCCTCTAGTTCACTTTCGTCTTCTCTCCGGCCCTCAGGATCGCTTCCAGCATCCTCGTCTCCTAGTTGCCCGCGACCACCCCGACCCAGCGTTCTATCCCTATGATATTGCCCACTACCATCTTTAAGCGGGGGATAATCCTTCACGCACTCGTCTATGAGAGCATCCATCCTCTCACTATTTTTTATGTATCGCTCACGCCAAGACTGCCAGGTATGCCTCCGGGTCCATGCCATTTTTTTTCTCGCTTTACCCTGACGTAACATTTAGACGATGCCCCGGCTTCGAGTATGAGGACAAAGTTGGACTTACCTGAGCAACCAATGTTTTATAAATGTTATTACCCTTGCGACCGCCGGCCTCTGGGCATGGGATACGTGATGCGATGTACTTACAAAGTCGATAATCATCGTCGTTCGTAAACTCAACCCGTCTGTAATAAGGGTTGAATACATTAGACCCAGAAGCTCAACAAGGATCTCCTCACTTTCGCTGACCATCTTTTCTAGGAATAGGACCGCCCATCCCCATTTTGGCGGTCGGCTCGTGGCGGTACTCACTTTGGTTGATGCATCGTTGGACAAATCCCAAAAGTTCGACTCGTATACGCCGATCCCCGGCGAAGATCATAGTCAGATGGTCGTATGTGTTGTCGTCGCAGATAATCACGTCCGCTTCCTCTCGCTTTTTGGCGAGGTTACCGCCGTGACTCTACCAAAATTCAGCTGAAAGCGAAACCAACTGAGAGGCTCTCTCACCCGAATCTTTGCTTTGAGTGCATGTACTTGGCCTTCTGTCAACCTATTGAGGTAAAATAGAACGGGGTCTCCCTCTGGATGCTTAAACAAAGTACTTGGGTCCTGGCGGAGCATCAAGTACAGATTGCGAAATCACAGACAAATGGCTTACTTTCTCTGGTTGGACAGAGATCCGAGGACTTGGGCTGCGATGAACGGTTCGAGCCATTCTGATGATATTCTGTAGGCGACTATGCAGCTCGGGACTCAGAATGTTGAATGCGGTCAAGGTCCGAGATCATCGCCGTGTGACGATCGTGTGACCCGACGCGACATGTGACCGTAACGGCCACTTCGCAGCCTCATGCTGCAGCGAGCAGCCACTGCAACCGTCCGTACCCACTCTTGATCTTCACCGGATCGCTTTATGCATGCGAAGACCGCGCGATGATTCGAAATTTTCGATATGTCTTCCGAAATTCTCGTCCCGCCAAATTAGCCAGCGCCGGAGCTGTCACTTTCGCACTGGGTGGATCCTTTTGGGCATACCGAGCTCAACACTCGGATTGTGACGCTCAGAGCTCACCCAAGTCCGACAACACTACCACACAGCAACCCAGGAAGTTCCAAATCAATCTGGAGTCCGTACCGCCCATAGATATCAACGAAATACTGCAGCGTCATGAGCAGTCCCATCGCCCCCTTCCCGCGAGCGGTATATCGCGTTACGATGTCGCTATGACTGAGAGGTAAGTCACCCCTACCTCTCGTTCGACTTCGCTTCAACTCAAATTACTGCCGAGTAGTAACAACCCCAGCGAAGATGACCACGCAGAGGCCGTCCTGCCAGTTCCCAATGGCTTCTGGGGTCTCTTCGCTGTTCTCGACGGGCACAGTGGATGGGAGACCAGTGCTTGGCTCCGAGAAAACTTGATCTCGGCTGTCTCAGGCTCTCTCGCAGACCTTTACTCTAAATATCGTTCGAATGACTCGACCCCTCACTCGACCGACCACGATCCGCCTCCTGGCGAAGTCGACGATAACATCAAACAAACATTCCAACGATTGGATGACGACATCATTCGTGAACCCCTCGAAAAAGTCTTCTCCACTCCTTCACGTCACGCCGCAGTCAATCTTCTCGCCGCTGCACGTGCCGGCTCTTGCGCCCTCCTAGCCTTCTATGAATCTCCCACTCGTCTCCTCAGAATCGCACTCACAGGTGACTCCCGCGCAGTCCTTGGCAGGCGGAAACCCACTGCCGACGGAGGTCATACCTACGAAGTGCATGTTCTCTCGGTCGAGCAGGATGGCCACAACCCTTCCGAAGCGGCTCGCCTGAAGGAAGAGCACCCTGACGAGGAAGATGTCGTGAAGAACGGTCGGGTAGTCGGAATGGGTGTTGCTCGTGCATTTGGCGATGCTCAGTTCAAATGGGCACTCGATTTGCAGAAAAAACTGCTTTGGAAGTACCTCGGTAACTATATATATCCCAACATCAAAACCCCACCATATTTGACTGCGGTACCTGAGGTGACCACTATCAAAGTCGAACCTGGAGATTTTCTGATCTTAGGAACGGATGGACTCTGGGAATGCCTGTCGAGTGAGCAGGCAGTGGGTCTGACCGGCTTGTGGGTTGATAGTAAACAACCTGGGTTCAAACCCACGGAGACTGGCAGGTGGTTACCCAGCGAGCTTCCTGTCGAGAACAGCGGAGAGGTTAAGGTCAGGTATCGACAGTGGTGTGCGGCTGAGTCCATGGCATTCATAAACGTAGATTCCAATGCTGCAACTCACTTAGTGAGAAATGCTCTAGGTGGAGCGGACGCCGATTTAACTGCTGCCTTGCTTAGCCTGCGGTCTCCTCGATCTAGGACTTGGATGTAAGTGACATTTCTTTCCAAAATGATCAACAGAGGCTGACTTGATACAACAGGGATGATATCACGGCGGTTGTTGTTTTCTTCGATGATACCTAGTCATTTCCCTTCACCTGACTCCCTTTTCGGAGCTTCAGTTGCGCTGGCGCAAATTCTGGAGCTACTATATTGTATATCGATGCTTGTTGTGTTTTTGACTTTTACTCGGTATGATCTTAAGGGGACACACCCTCCGGATGACAGTCCAAGCAAAGGATGGCACTCGGTTCGAATGCGTGACGGGATGCCTCGGGGAGCGTGACAGCAGTCCACAAGTTTCAACCTGCCGGCTGCCCGTCGTGCGGCGAAACTCTTACCGAGCATCGCTCTGTCTTTTCGCTGCAATTATCCAAGCATTGCGGTATGATTCGAAGCTTGCGATATGTATTCCGGAACGCTTCACCCACCGGATTAGCTAGTGCCGGAGCTGTTACCTTCGCACTTGGCGGAACCTTTTGGGCATACAGATCTATACATCTGGACAGTGAAGCCCAGCGCGCAATTCAGTCCCCAAAGACCACTAAGTTATCGCCCCGCAAGTCTCCGACTAGTCTCGATAGCGTCCCATTCGTCGATATCAACAAAATCCTCCGGCAACACCAGCAGTCCCATTTCCCACCTCCCGGGAGTGGGATCTCGCGCTATGACATCGTCCAGACTGCGAGGCAAGTCTCTCTTTATTATATTTTCACTCGACACCGTGCTGAAGTCAAACAGTAATGACCCAACCGAAGATGACCACGCGGAGGCCATATTACCCAACCCCAACGGCGTGTGGGGATTTTTCTCCGTCCTGGATGGCCATAGTGGCTGGGAGACCAGTACGTGGCTTCGCGAAAACCTGATCCCCGCCCTATCAGGCTCTCTGGCAGACCTTTACTCGAAATATCGATCGAACGAACCGACTCTGCCTTTCTCCAGCCCAGATCCACCACCTAACGAGGTCGACGATACCATCAAGCGAACTTTCCAGCGGCTAGATGACAAAATAGTCCACGAAGCCATCGAGAAAGTCTTCTCATCTCCTTCACGCCACGCAGCTACCAATCTCCTCGCGCCTGCGTATTCAGGTTCTTGCGCCCTAGTGGCATTCTACGAATCCCCAACTCGCCTTCTTCGAATCGCTCTCACAGGCGACTCACGCGCGGTCCTGGGTCGACGGAAGCATTCCTCAGACGGTGGGCATGTATACGAAGTGCACGTTCTTTCCACCGATCAGAATGGCTATAACCTCTCCGAGCAAACACGACTGCGTAGCGAGCACCCTGACGAAGATGTCGTGAAAAATGGTCGTGTAATGGGTATGGGAATGGCTCGGGCCTTTGGTGACGCTCGCTGGAAATGGACCCCCGAAGTTCAGAAACGTCTCAAATTCGAATACCTTGGTCGCAGTCTGCCGCCTGGCGTCAAAACTCCACCTTATTTGACCGCAGTGCCGGAAGTGACCACTTTCAAAGTCATGACTGGAGATTTCTTGATCCTGGCTACGGATGGGCTCTGGGAATGCCTGACGAACGAGGAGGCAGTCGGTTTGACAGGCTTATGGCTTGATCGTAACTCCCAGAAGGCCAATGAGAATCCTCTGCCCCCTGTGGTCCCCAAAGATCTTCCCGTAGTAAAGAGCGGGGAGGATACCACGGTCCGATATCGACAGTGGGCGGCCACGAAACGGTTCGTAAACCTCGATTCCAACGCAGCTACCCACCTCGCGAGAAACGCTTTGGGGGGAGCAGATACCGACTTAGCGTCTGCTCTGTTTAGCCTGAGAGCCCCGCGATCCAGGACGTATATGTAAGGGATTTCGAGTCCGAAGATGATCGTCGAATGCTGATTTGTCGTTGCAGGGATGATATCACAGCTATAATTATTTTCTTCGGCGAGGCTTCCGTAGATACTGTTGCAGGCGAGGACAATAAGGGAGACCCTTGACCAAGGTTGTCGCTTATCCTTGGTTGATCGTCCTGTCACATTATGCATCTACAATATATTCACATCCCCATTCACGAATCAGCGGATGTATCGGAATGGTTCGTCACTTCTTATCTCGCACAAGCTGCGTGACCATCCCAACCAAGGCACTGACTTGAGATTCGAGATCAACAATCTTTCTGCGAAGGCTTGCGATCTCAGTCTCGGTCTCCTGTTCCGCCTCCGATCCACTTGTGGGCGGGATCACGTCTGCCCCGGCATTCATCTTGATTTTCAGCATGAGATGCGTCGGCCTGTGCTTATCCTTGCAGACATTTTGCATGGCGCAGTCCGAGCAAAGGGAATAATCTGGACGATCCGAACACCCAACATCCGATCAGCAGATGGCGAGGCTGTAGGAAGTGAACAAACCTAGACATCTCAGACATCGGTACACTTCATCCCACAGCCATCCTTTACCGCATCCTGAGCAGGGCCCCTCGATGATCGTCGCAGAGCTGCCAGAGTCATGTGCTAATGCGGCAACTGCCAGCTTGTCGTATTCACTGACTTGCTCCCACTCCGTAAATCCACGATCAGAGTCCATTGATACGAGCCAATTCACGATATCTTCATTCTTGGATTTCACAACCTCTTTGTAGCGATAGAGAAGGGGCCAAGCTACTTGATGACGAGCCACAATGAGTCGATGTCCGAGCTTGTGGGAGGCAAGTCCATTCGGAGGGGATCTCTCACAGTCCTGGCAGAGGTTAATACCAGTATCGGAATCACAATCGACACAGAGATACATCGGGCCGCTGATGCTTTGAACTCTACAACCGTCACAGCTCCAATCCTGACTAGGAAACATCAGTAACTGCGCACCGGTCGCCCTGAACCGAGGACTTACTGCCGTGCGTTGTTATAGGTCGGAGTTGCCCTCAGGGAAAGTGAGGCAAGAGTCTGGATCCTAGCCACGTCCTCATCGGACAGCGACTTTGCCATCGTCAAGATTGAGCTAAGGTCATCTGCCTGCAATGGTTGGCCATCAAGATCCGCTTGAGCTCGACGCTGGTACAAGTCCCCACATGTTCTCCACTCTGGTTTCTCCCCGAAGCGCTCTGGAAGCGATGCAACAGCAACGGGGAGAAGCGGGAATTGAGCGAATTCGGGGTGGAGTGGCCCATCGTCAATATCTTCCTGATCGCTATCACGATCCTGGAGATAGATAGCAAGCGAAGTGGGGTTCATTCGTGGTTTCAACAGATCATAATCATAGTCTGCCTCTCGGTCGGGAAAACGTTGTTGGTAGATTCTTCGATACTGGAAAGGAATAATTCAGAACAAAGGCTACTTGTCGAGGACAATACTGACCATGCCGTAGCTGAACGACTTGAACATTTTGCCCGGATCAAGGTTCATTCTCTCAAAATAACCTGCGACCATCAGGTGAAGGACAGATATGAGAGTAGAGCAACAAGAACCTTTCAGTATCGCGACTCGTTGGTAGACCAATTCTAAGATCTGTTTGTTGGTACTCTGGGCCTGATCCATCTCTCGTTCGTCGACGATGTAGTCCACGGATAACCGCAGCAGTTCATAATGACGGCGGAGGATGAGATATAGGACTGGCAGAATGTACTATGAGGAAATCAATGTGGGGGCCCGGCTCGGGTTGAAAACTGGACGCACTGCCTCAATTCGGCCATGCCGTTCACTGGGATCCATGAACGACGGAGAAAGTAGCAACACCGTACTCGGTTGGTCGATCTGGTACTTGAGTTCCTTGAGCCGGTCCTCAAGACGTTGCTCTTCAGCTCTCATGTGAGCGTGGACAAGTTGTAACACGGGTTCTTCAATGTCGCCCTCGTATCGATCAACCCGAATCAGGGTAATCAGGGAATAGAGGTCGTCCAAATAAGGCGCCACGAAGGATGCATTCTCAGGAGCATATTGTATCGCCAGCATCGCTTCTATAATTCGCTCTATTCTTGCACAGTAGAGGGATATTTCCACTTGGTATCCTAGCGGGAAGATTAGTGACGAAAGAGCATGCCAGGTGTTAGTTGTACCGTATGCATTATACGCGATCCACTGCATGAGGGTCATCGCTTCAGGCTTCGAAGCAGAGAAGTTGTTGACCTCGTTCGCTCTAACTAGGCCGCTAATGTCGTTGTCAACAGCTTCCGGGAAGTCTCGTAAGTCTTGCGTTGTAACAAATCCATTTGTGTCGCTCACCTTCGACGACCGCTGCTACAGTTCTGATGTTGAAATATCGGAGACACCACTTGTCTCGTCGAGCTACGGCAGGCGAAGTGGTACCAAGCACGTGTCGTGCGTCCGCAAACGAAGTTGATCTGGGGGGTACCGATCTCGCTCCAGTTGAAAAGGTCGGAGAATCCTGCGGGTCGGTACTTGGTGTCATTAATATTTCCCAAACCTTCAGCTCGAAGTTCCCTTGAGCGAGGTCGATAAAGTAGCTGGAGAAAGGACATGTAATTGGCTTGTAATTTCAGTGACGATGATACGCACTCGTAGAGATTCATCACAAAAATGCTCGCCGAAACCGATCCTCCCCAGTTCTGAGTGGCAGTAAGTATGTGGTTAATAATTACAGTTGTCGGAAGCCATACCATATCTTTCCAAAGTGCACGAAGATCCTAAGAAATCGATCAGCAGACTGGAGAGCCGACTCAAATAATCTGACTCACGGGATCTTGTATCCGCGTATATGCTCCATATCCAAAAATCTTCCTCAGGCGACGTTCAGACTGCCTAACAGCTTTGACAATCTGGTCCGTTTGGGCATTCAACTTCCCCTCAAAATATTCACGATTCGAAATAAGACCTTCCGCCAATGGCCGACGAATATCTCTGAGCTCAGATATACTGAGGCTTTTGAACGAAGCACCGTCATTCCCGGCTGGTTTTGCGTCCATCCCCTCGCTGATTTGCGCGAGCCGGTTGAGTATTTCGTCACTCTGGACACAATTGTCGGCTCCGTAAGAGGCGATCTCGTCCGAAATCTTCTTAGCGTCATAATATCGAGGCTGAAACAATGTCAGAATCTGATCGATTTTGACTCCGATGGCGGTGATCTGGGCATGAACTTGTGAGACTTCAGCTGCTGTGCTATCCCCTTTCATCTTGCGGATGTTGGTGGTTAGCAAAGATAGAGCAGATGGGAGTGATACTTCCTCACTGTAGCGTGGAGCTGAAGTGCGTCTCTAATTTCTTGCTTCCGATCCTCACATTTCGTAGCGCAATCAGTGATCGCGGACTAGTTAGGCTGGATCAGAGAATATTCTTCCAATGTATCTAGGGATGAATGACTTACCGCCCATTGGTCGGCCTTCAAGTAGTGAACTACACCAAACGCGATGTATAATTAGTGTTCGGAAAGGTTCGAAGAATAAACGAGGAAATCCGACCAAAGCTTCTCTCCTTGAGATATTTATCCATCACATTTCCGAGCCATTTGACATCTTCGACGATACCATCGCATACACCTACATCAACCATCATGAAGCGTCCAAAGCATGAAAGTCGAGAACAACGCACGTTTCAATCGACCATGAAAAGTGAGGCCTTCTACAACTTGAACATCATCATCTTTGATGAACCGTATCCTGAACGAGTCCCCATCTCAGTCACAAACCAAACGGCGATCAAAGCAAGTAATCGCTGCTAACTCGAAGAGCGCACACAACATCTCAGCTTGCTTCAATTGCAACCCAGCAACTCGTCTCTTATTCTCTGAAGCCGTTTTCACGATATTGATCGTACCGTTCACGGCAAGCCATACAGCTACGCATACACCCACATTAGTCAACTTCGATCATGCAACAAGACGAGGGTCAAAGGGACCTCACGCTTAATTGCAGGGTGCAAACCCGAAAGCAAGTCAACTGCATTTGATACCAAGTTGATCGCACTTTGAAGATCCCAATAAGGTACTTTGAGTAGATCCTTCGAAGACGTTGCTTGAACGGCTTTGATGGCAGCGATGAAGATGTCGTCGTCGATGACTGTACTATCTTCCTTCAGATTCGACGCAAGATTTATTGGAGCTGGGTGAAGAGATCGACTGCGTGAAGTTTCGGGAACCAGATGCCCGTCGATAACTTACGGGGAGGTGGCATTGGTGCGAGGAGTGGGGAGGTGCGGCAGTCAATAGGGCGACAAAGAATAAGCTTGTAAGAATGTAGGCTTTGCGAGACGTTTGGATGAAAGCGAATCGCAAACAATCATATTCGCATCCCGGAAACGTGGTGAGGGGCTGTCAAGAGTACCGCCCCGATGACATACTTCGGCACCTGCATTATTCTGGGTATGGCTTAGATGCTGGCAGAAATCAGAGCTGAACATCCCAACGCTGATGGCCATCAAAGGTTATTAGACCCATGAGGGATAGCCAACTGGTAGAGGTCACCGGCGGTACCGGTCAGGAGAGGTCGGATCGCGCTTCACGGGAGAGGAGAAAGCTGAACAGGATCATCAGCAGAATACGAAGGGGTTCATCACATGGTTGTGAGACACCGAAATTGATTAGTCGGCACACCACAACAGACCAACAACATGAACTGAAGACGACAGCGATGCAATTGTTTTGACAGAGTTAAGTACACGATATCTATGCGTAGAGGTACAGTTACAGTGATGAGGGTGAAGAGATTTTTGAACAATAGTACCAGACTCTAACGATAGTTTCTCCGCGACCCCCGAGATATGAATATTAGACCGACCATTAGTGTTTCGTGAATGATAGCAAGATGACTCGATCAACCTTTCCCCGACGCCCCCCGCTAACTTCAACAAGTAGTAACCACCGGTCACTCGGCGGTGACCATACTCGACAACCCACTCCTGATGTACTCCCTCTGCACGCCAGCTCCAGTACAGGGATCCACCCGTACCCTCCTCCTCATGGGCTTCACATGGCAGTGAACACGATGAAGGAGAATGCCAGCGATGACTTTTAGCCGAGCATCCCGCTCAGCTTCTGCCTGCTCACGCGAGCGACCACCGTAGAGTCCTGGTGGCTGATAGTAGGACGAATACGAGTACCACGTACTGCCTTGTTGAGCTCGGGAGGACTGTGAAGCCCGGGGTGAAGATGATGAGACAGAAATTGGGCTGGGATGAATAAGAGTGATGACACCCGACTCGTCTCCGAATGGATTTTCGTTGGTGGGAATAGATAAGCGTGGTGCCGGGACTCGGCGAGGAGGGGGAGGTGCTGTGCGACGGAACGAACCGCTCCTGGCGCGTTTGACCGGCGATGATGGTAAGGATGCGGGGGTCGTACGAGGGGGCATGGGGCTGAGCCCACCCGGGGTGAGGTCGAAGGACGACGAAGTGCCCATTAAGCTAGAAGAGCTGGGAGAAGTATCGTAGATGGTGTGGATACGTTGAACAGCGGTGGCCATATCGATACAAATTAATAGAAATATAAAGAAGAGAGTGAGCTTCCAGCTGCTGTGGTGGATGATGAGCACGACGGTGGAGTTGGTCGTCTGTCTTGAAGCTCGATGAGAGCAGGACGCTACCTTTAAATCTGGTTCATTTGAATTAGGGGCAAGAACAATGCTCGGAACGGAAGGACCAGGTGACAGCAAGTTGCCACAGCCAAAGTCCAGATTTTCCAGGGCCATCACCACGAGGCGGTTCGAAAGCGCACATAACCACCGAGCTACGTTATCCTATGCCGCCGGCGGTGGCGGACAAAGTACAACGATTTCCTCTTCGTGATCAAGGGCGGTTACGGAAAACAACGAAACAAAAGTCTCCTGGGAGCGACCCTTCCCTCATGTTGTTCGTCTTCCTCTTCACTTCCGTTGCGCTCTCACCTTTGACTTTCACATCATCTCAGAGGTCTCGGCATTATTCTGCTTTCGAATAACAATAGGCTGTGCGACGGAATCTTATTGGTGAGATAACCAGCGATCGTTCGCGATCTTATTGATGGCCACCTCTGGATGGCATCGTGGCGCTCGATGGGGCGTCATGGAGTACCTGTGTTGGCCCAAATTGAACTTTGTTGTCTTCTTGATGCTCCAACTTAGCTCCAACCAAGCCCCAGCCAGTGCATGACCTATGCACCATCTCACGACGTTTTGTTAGGCCAAGTCGGTCTAGCAACCTTGCTAGCAACGGGAACTTTGTATCTCCGGCGTCGCTCTCCTGTTACATCGTTTCCCTGTGTCCAACGCTTCCATTCTTGCGCTCAATTTCCTCAATCTGACAACAGTCGGTGGTGTTGAGCTTGAGCCTTGACTTCAGCAGCTGTACGGCGCTGTCCTTCCTTGGCGTCTGCATCTGGACCATTCGGTCAAAGCTGCGCTTGGCCCGATCTTGGGAAGTGTTATCCGCAGAACCAGACGACGGTGACAGTATCTTGTAGTACTGTCAGAAGTCGGCTCTCAAGCCGTTATTGTCTCTTGTCGTGCGCCATTCCATTATTGTCGCTCTAACATTCCGATATGTCACCTCCGCAAAAATGGAAGTTGGCCCTTGGTGGGAATTACCCCTCTTTCGTACTCCGGGCCCGCGATGTCAATTGTTGGCCCGTCTCATCTGGGATTCACTTCTATGTTGCATCACGACTATCCGATTTCCCATCGGTTTCGATACCACAGGTACTTTGTATGGCGTTTCAACCTCCGCTCGGTCCCCCACAACGACAATGTCCTTCGTACGCATTGTATTCCACCAAAAGGCATCAATGCACCATCTGGAGGGATGGGTTGTCAGAGAACTGTGATGTCCATGTGAGAACAGTGGGTCGTCGCGTTCTGATCTCTGCGTCTGATCTTGTCGATTCTCACTCATTCTTTTTTGAACGAGAACAAGGCGATTGTGGCATTGTTGTGCGGGCGTTGTGCGTGGATGTCTGGTTCCTGGCTGGTATTTCGTTGGTACATGCTTGCCCTGATCAAGAGTTAAGTACCCCTTGATCATCAACTCTTAATTCTTCTTCGAACATCAGCTTCTGAACAATCACAGAAGGGGCCGGTTTCGGCGCACCACATGGTCATTCTCCGTCCCCTGTGTCTCCTCCTCTCTTCTGCGCATTTCATTCCCGCCGAACAAGTGGCATTAGTTTGATGTCTGTAGTGCCCTCTCCTTAGTATGTACCCCCCCCCCCCTCCGTAGCCGACGCTTAAGTCTGGCGTTGAGTTCCTAATTCGTCATAAACCAAACATGACGCAATAATGGGATCCACGCGATACCCCTAGGAAAAGGCACACCTAAGTCGCCCTCGTCGACGACTCGGAAGATTCGGCACGACAGAATCTGAAGCTCGAGTTCAACGGTTCGGACTGTCCTTTCTTCACGACTAAATTTCTGACGCTTTGCATGACCATTTCAGAACATTTATACCCTGGCATGGCCGAAGCGGGTCCTTCTCGCAAACGCGCTCGTACCGACGAGGAACCGTCGATTCCCGATAGCAGTCCTACGCTATCGGGCGCATCAGATACAATACCAATTCCCAAGAAACACGAATCTCTTTGGTTCGAGGACGGCAACGTCGTTCTGGTAGCATCGGGTACACTTGCGTTCAAGATCTATCGCGGAGTCCTCATTCGCAGCTCTGAGGTCTTTCGCGATATGTTCGCGATACCTCAGCCTGAGTTTATGGAAACGATGGATGGCTGTCCGCTTATCAACGTGCACGACTCTGCCCTTGACTTAGGTCACCTTTTGTCTGCATTGTTCGAAAGAGGGTGAGTTGCCTTGTATACGCTTGATAAGGAGCAGTGCCTGACGCTTCATCAGATATTTTGACGTCACACGGTGCACAATAGAGATACTCGCATCTATATTACGACTTGCGACCAAGTACTCCATTGACGATCTCAGGGAAGAGGCACTCACCGAATTGGGAAAATGCTTCCCTTCGAACCTGGCGTCCTGGGATAGCGCCAAGACCAAACGAGTTCGTCTCATCCGAGAACCAGCCGCAGCAGTCACGGTCGTAAACCTTGCCGTGGATCTCAGCCTCGAAAAACACATCCTCCACCTCGCGCTCTACGAATGTTGTCAGCTCCCCGTGCGTGAGCTGCTCGATGGTTATCGTCGATCAGATGGTACCGCAGAGAAGCTCGATTGGACGATTATGGTTCTGTGTATCCAGGGAAAGGAGACGCTCACCACCTCCTACTATCCCTTTGCCACAAATTGGATGAGAACACGTAGGTCAGAGTGTGGAAATTCCCACTGCCTCAAACTGGCGAAGAGTTTCAGCCAAAGTTTCGGGGTCGTTCCGGTTCCCTCAGCTCGGGTACTGCAGGGCAACGCCCTCGGTGAGGAGTATCGAGCACAACTTCGGTCGTACTGTTCATCTTGCCGGTTGTTGCTTCTAGAGGACTTCCTCTTCCACAGAGGGCATGCATTCAGGAACCTAACGGAGGGTTCAGCGTTCACCTTCAATTGAAGGGTCGATTTGTCGTTTTATCAAAGGAGACCCTTGCATGCGGGGACGACAATATGCAACAGAATACCGGAAAGACTGCCAATGCCGAAGGAACCCCTCCCGCTTCACGACAATTTATCTTATCGTCTTGGAACGCGTTGGCGGTTTGGTTTTGGACGGAGGGGAATTGAACGCCAGGGTTGACTGCGGAGTGGGGATGGAGGGAGTACATCTGCCGATGATTATTAGTTCGAGAGATGGATAAATCATATAGATGATTCCTTGTCTATGAAAGTCCCTGAAGAGATGAGACCAACTCGCGTCGGGGCAGAGGATGTGAGGAACGAATCGTACAACTGCTCAACCTCCCACACGGAACATTTGGCGATGGAGAATGTGGGACGAGGTGTCGATGGAGCCCGGTACGGTGGGGAGCTTGCGTGGGTGATCATTGAGCGTCCAATAATCGTGAATAATGAAAGGCAGTCAATCGGAGGTAGAGGCGAGAGGAGTGACACGGCGGGGCTGGACAAACCAACGATTAAACGGGTGTCGATGACTGAGGATGGGAGTCTTTCCCCACATAACATCTTCAAGAATGGCCATGGGAGGAAAGACAGCGCTCCTATACTGGCACGTGTGGGCGAAACGCGCAGCGGAGCACCTTCAACCACCTCCGAGCCTTCGTCGGCGTGGTGTTGAGTGGTGACTCAGCTATATCGCGTTGAAAAGATCTATTGAGTGCCAAATCTCGCCAAGGTCGTTAAATCTCACCGGACGGCGGGGAGCCGATGTCAACGCAACGACATGGACGTGCGTCGTAACTATTATCGCGGAGGAAGAGTATGCTTACAGTTGTTTCGGAAAAACTGAACAGTATTTCAGATCTTTGGCGTTCCTTCTTTAGCTGTTCGCATAAATCCGACTGCTGTCACCCGCGCAGTGACATCTCAGACGATCGTAGCTTGCAGTTATCTCGGCACTCAGCTCTTCTACCCGAACCCCCAAGGACGAGTTGATTCTGAAAAGGGTCAATCGACAGCTCAACACAGTGAAAGAGCGTGTGCGAACTTGGCGATATGTTTGTTAACCCCAAGGTACTCTATTTTGACTGTTGAAAAATAGTGTCAGGGCATTCCAATTCGATGTCGACAAAACTGGCTGAACCAAACAATATCAGAATCATCCACCGTGGCCCAGAGGAGACGATGAAGAGCTATGCAGAGTGCAGAGCCCCCTCACGGCACCGATGATGGATCAGGGCCGAAATCCTGGTGTGAGTTTGGTGTGCAACATAGCCTCAGATCCACGCCGACTTGGAGAACAAACAAGTCACAAGTACTCGTAGGTAATGGGTAGGTAATGGGAGGTCGTGCCCACGGAGGGGAACGTCGAAAGTGAGTCACTGCTCTGTGTCCGACCAACACGTGTCGGGCCAATCAATATAAGTAACCTGGGGTGAAGTCCCCTTGAAGCTCTCAGTCCAACCTCTTCCAACAAACATCTCATAGCCCAACCCGAACCAACACGTTAAGTCGACGATTGTTTACTTTTACATGGCTTGAAAGACTCACAACTCGCGTATATTCAGCTGACATGCATCCTCACGACAGCAGTCAATCATTGCCCGTCGAACTGTACGGACCTGTTGTTTGTTTCATCGACGAGAAGAATGTGCTATGTACCCTCTGCCTTGCCTCAAAGACTTGGTACACCGAGGTTATGCGAGTTCTTTATAGGTCCGTTTCCGTTTCGACTGGCAACTACTTGGGCTGGTGCAACACAATCATCGAGAAGCCATTCTTGGGCGAGCTTGTTCGCTCATTCTCGATCATTCTCCTCCCAGAGCGGAAGCAGGATATCAATTACCTCGTCATTCGCCTGACGCTAGCCCTCCAGAATCTCATGAATTTGGAAACGCTTGCGATATCCAAAGGGGCGGGATACGATATCACCACCTATCGAATCCTCCCCGCATTTGCCGCTTGTAGCCTCGATATCCGTCGGTTCGATTGCCAGATCCCTTGGCCCTACCAGCGTGACGTTGAAACCCTTCTCGACTTCCTTGAGCGACGTCCTGATATCACCGAATTCCGCTGCGACCCCGATCATCCGGATACAATAACACCACGAGAGGTCATCGTACCGGAACCGGCCTTGGCCAACCTTACGCATCTTAGCTGCTCTGCAGACCTTTTCACTGGTTTGACTGTTATCCCCGCGCTTGAGAGCCTACAGGTAGATTGTGCGACTGGGGAGGAACTACAGCTGGTTTTATCCATGCTAGTTTGTGTGCAGGAGACTCTTCAGAAGCTCTGTCTGAGGTTATCACCGTATATCTTCACTTCCGAAGGGACACTCGCCAGAGACGTCTTTCGTCGAATCGCGGAAAGCGTACCCATGCCCCATTCATTATGTATTCATGACGATAGCATGACGGTGAGTAGCATTATTTGCCTCCAAACATCTTCTTACCATCATTGCAGACATACGTCGCATCAGCTTTCCCACAAATGTCTGGAGAGTCTGGCACAGACGATTTCAGACGATTTCAGTTGTTTCCAGAGATTTTCAGGATGCCAGACTCCAGTCGACAAGCCAGGTTCAAATCCCGTCCAGAGCCAATCTTTTAATCATCATTTTCAGTGAAGATATTTCGTTTCCAGAGTGTCAGACTCTCCAGAGCACCAGACAGACAATAAAATAACAACGAATGCTTATTTAAATGTTGCTGTATGTACGCGCGGGGTGCCGCTCACGTAGCTACACGTATTATCCTACAGTACTGTCATTATCTGAGATTTGAGATGGAGGCCAACAGGATACGAAGCACACATTGGCAGGGCCCATCCGAATATCAGGTGGCCAGCGATATCCGCAATGAGACCGACGCCCAGCAAAGGCATCGGTCTCGGATGAGGTGGGTATGGTCGTAGAGATCAAGAGATAATCAAATGCAACTGCGCTTGTTGCAATCGCGATTAATTGAGAGGGTAAGTTGGGGGTAGTGGGGCCGGTGCCGAAGAATATGGCTGTGCAGAACACAGTGACGACTGCGTCTGCGTCGTTCCAGTCATAGGATACCAAGGGTGTTGATTAGGAACATCCCAGGCAGTCGATGTGACAGCCTGAGTCCGTTCTGTGGGAGGGGTGGGATGGCGCCGTATTGGGCCGCTTCGTGGTTCAGAAAGGGTTCATGGGTGGCGGCGCAGCACCGCACCGCACCGGAGTTATTGACGGAGGTGGGTTTCAGGTAGTAGAGCTGATCGAAAGAACTAAAAACGAGAAACTAGCAAATAAGTCAAAAATTTGACGGAGAACGGAATTATTTTACTTACCATTAGGCGGTGACCTCGTCCTTACTCTCTCCCAACCCTCCACCATGCGAGCTCAGGGCGAAGGACTTGAGACCGAAGTGGGGTCGATTGGTTGGTTCGGGGGTGGAGTCAAAAATCAGAGTGTAACTGAAGCCCCTGTGAGAGTGTCCGATCATATGAGGTGTGATTGGTGGCAGAGAGGAAGAACCAACCAATCAGAGTCGCTCTTGTGGCGATTCTGATGGTTTCGGGCGAGGGGGAGGGAGAGGTGGGTCTTGGGGAATCGAATCGAACTCAGCGAAACGAGTCGTTCACCGGGTTTACCTTGTGGTTAAACAAGCGTCTGCGGTGGTATTTAACCACCCGAGAGGCCCATGGTTCCTTGTTTCGAAGGGGAGATAGGCTTGGAGGAGGATCGGCCGGAGGTCGAAGTTACAGGTGGGCGAGCCGTGGCTAGCGGTGCGATGGCGTCGTTAGGGTCGTTAAAGTGATATAAAATGGATTAGAAACAACTCAGGTCACCACGGAGGCAGCCTGAGTGGATTGTGGGGGAGGGGAGGGAGTGGTGGCTGGGGAGGACAACGGGCTGGTTCAGATTTTGCGAATGGGCTGGTGGGTGATGGAGCAGGCTCTTGGCGTTTGGAAGCGGTCAGGGAGGGTGGGGACTGGGCCGTGGGGTTGGTAGAAAGCGCTGGAAAGTGAAGGACAAGTGAATCAGTGAACATAATATTTAAAATCAATATGTTTACTCACCTCGGGCCCATATGCTCGTCCCGTGACCCCCGGTACTCTTCACTACATCCTAAGAACGAACGCCCTTCAGTTTGGACGAGGGCGAGAAGGTGTGAGGCGAGGAGGGTGGAGTCGGTTGGTGGGCAGCGAATTCAAAAATGCGAATGAAGCCTGCACCCTCAGTGAGGGCGTCAGTTCGTATGAGGAGTGATTTGTGGTAGAGAATAATAATTAACCAATCAGAGTTGCTGTTGTGGCGATTCTGACGGTTTCGGGTGAGGGGGGGAGGAGTGGATCTTGGGGGAATCGAAGCAAATCCAGCAAAGTGAATTCTTCGCCAGGTTTACCTGGTGGTCATACAAGTGTTCGCAATGGCATGCAACCGCCCTAGAGGTCAAGTTTCGAAGGGAAATAGGCTTGGAGGAGGGGTTGGCCGGAAGTCGAAGTTGCAGGTGGGCGAGACGCGGCTGACGGTGCGATGGCGTCGCTAGGGGTCGCTAGAGTAACATAGAATCGATTGGGAACAACTCAGGTCGCCGTAGAGGCAGCCTGAGTGGATCATGGGAGGGGGAGGGGGTGGTTGGCTGGGGAGGGCAGTGGGGTGGTTCAGGTCCTGCATACGAGCGGATGGGTGACGGAGTGGGCTCTTGATGTGTGGAAGTGGTCAGGGAGGGTAGGGTTGGGGTTGTGGGGTTGGTAGAAATAGCTGAAAAGCGAAGAATAAGTGAATTAATGAATATGATATTTAGAATCAATATTCTTACTGACCTCGGGCCCGTATACTCGTCCTGTGACTCCCTTTACCCCTCAATACATCCTAAGGGTGAACGCCCATTGTTTTGGACGAGGGCAAGAAGGCCCGAGGCGAGGAGTGGAGTCGGATGGTGGGTGATGAATTCAAAAATGCGAATGAAACTGGCACCCTCAGTGAGGGTTTCGGTTTGTATGAGGAAGTCTTGGTCATAGATAGTAGGATATAACTCATCGCAAACGCTACAAGAGCGATTGCGAGGGTGGTAGGTCGGGGAGGGCGTCCGTGCTAGGTGAAAGAACGGAACGCAAACAAAGCAAACACTTCGCTCAGTGTGCGTGGTCGTGTTCCATGTGTCCTCGGAGGTGTTTGGCCACTCGCGAGGCTGGCATTGCGTTGTTTCGAGAGGTGAAGCGGTTGGTGAGGTGTGTTGAGCCGAATTGGAGTCTGCGAGGGCGGCAACACGAGTGGGGGGATGCGAGAGCATTGTATGGGTTGAAGACGAGAGGGGAGGTGTAGGTGGGTGGGTGGATGTACTGGAAAGAGCTTAAAATCGAAAAGTAGCAAATTAGCAAGAAATGCGCTCTGAATCGAATTATTTGACTTACCCGGAGCCCATGACTTCGCAGTTACACCCATACAATACTCCATTCCTTGTGTATATTGAACCGACTTCGTTATTGACGAGAGTAGGGCGGTCGCGAGGGGGAGATGGTCAGAGGAGGTGAGGTGTTGTTGTGAGCGAATTGATGCAATCGAAAAGTATTCGATTCGTTTGGCTTGTCTGTTGGTGTTGGAAGCATCCTTGATGGTGTTTGACTGCTTGCGAGGCCTGTTGTGCTGTTTCGAGGGGAGGAGTGGTTGCTAAGGGGAATTAGGTCGAATTGGAGTTACGGGGCGGGCAACACGCATGCGGTGATGCAATAGTGTCGGTGTGGGTCGTAAGAGCGATATATAGACGATTAGAAAGCCCTCAAGCCACCCCAACGGCAGACCGAATGGATCCAAGGAAGGGGAGGGGGATTGGTAGGGTGTTGAATGGGGTTGGCAGCTCGGACTGTAATATTGGGTAGTTGCGGAGTGCCCTAACAGTCAGGAGACAACGGGGGAGGTGTGGTTGGGTGGGTGGAGGTACTGGCTAGAGCTGAATTGAGAAAAAAACACTCTAGATCGAATTACATGACATACAAAGAGCCCACAACTTGATGATTTCGAATGGTCTTCCGAGCACAGATTCAGGCGTATTGCAATCGTCAGAGGGGTCTCAGTATTGGTGCGGGAGGCTTTCAAGCGTCAAATATAGGTACGTTGAAGGAGTCAGGGATTCACAGAACAGAAACGATTGCACGAGGGGATCGAGTCCTTTTGCAGATGCTTGGAGGTAATACTGTCCCATAGGTCAGGAAATCAAGAGAGCTAGAGCTCAAGTATTTGTAGGAAAGCGTGCGGGGAGTTGTGGTGGACCGTGGCGAGGAGGTGAAGGGCAATGGGGACTTAGCGAAAATTTCGCCGTCCTTCCATTTCGGTGCCCGAGCGACAGAGAGATATTAAATAACGAATGGTCCGCATAATACCAGTGCCACCGTGGCTAAGTGGATGGGTTAGGTGATGTTCTTGTGTTGGCTGTCCGTTCGAACCTTAGTGTGAACTGATTTTTGGCTCTCATGCTAGGAGCCACTTTCGTCATTATACATATGTAGCAGGATCATTCCGAGCAAAGACTCAGAGACTCTGGAGGACTGATGTTCTGGAGCCACTGGAATCCTCTGGCGCTCTGGCACTCCAGTGCTACAGGCCTTCCAGAGTCCCAGAAACCTGTGGAAATGCTGATGCGGACTTCCACACCTCGATGATTTCGTCTCATCATTTGCACAATTCCCTCAACTAGAAATCATCTCGTGTAGCAGCTCCCCCCACAAGTTCGCGGATTCGACACCCCCGATCAAACCCTTTGGTCTTTCGCCAATCGAAATTGCCGAGAAGTTTCTGGGCGCGCTTCAGTCTGTTCGCACCGTCATGATCCCGGTTTGGGACCGCAGCCAGCTTCGCTACGCCAGGTCGGGAGTGCCATCAAGTCCTGTGGTGGAAATTACGTGCGAAGAGGCTTGCCTCGGTATGTTCGCTTTATTTAAAGTGACCCTACAAGTCCTGACCGTCCTTTCAGGATGCCGGCCATGAATTTGGTTGTTGATCTCCTCGCGTGGCTGCGTGTCTTATATTGCTGTAACCGTTTACGCCCACCCACTGAATTGAATTTTTTGACCTGAGATACTTTGACTTGTGCGATCGGTGCGATCGACCTATCCCTCAATCTCTCTGCAGTCACTGTTGTGTAGAAATGGTAGGAGTTCAGTGTCCCAGTGTCCCCCCACCCCGAGCTGAGCTGAAGCAGACGTAAAATGAGGTTTTGCCATGATCATCATTTCTTTCTTCGATACCTAGATACACCGCCTGCATTCATCTATCGCCACGTTTCCGCAGCGGTCAGTAAAGTCTTGTCAAGCTCACTCTGGGCCCTCCCTCGTTCGACAAAATGTTCGCAGGGGTCTGCGGCGCCGTGAAATCTATTCTTTCTCTACCCGAAAGGTGGCATTACAGTGTAAAGCCGAAGCCTAAATGAAGCCAAGCAAACTATCACAAAAGCCCAATATTCGATACAATACCTTCACTCTGAAATGAGATGTACTTACATGCGGCGCGTGACGAATGTACATCTACGTTCTGAACCAAAAATCAAGTCGAGGAAAGTGAAATATACAAGTATGTGTGTGGAGATGCAATGGTGGGATGGGATGTACAAGATGATCAAGTAAAATGTGGATGATGGATGAGGCATGAGAAAAAGGCGTTCAACGTATCATGACTTTCAAACCGAAAAAAAAATCATTAAGGAATAAATGAGGTTCGACTCGATGGCACCGAAGGAATGGTAAATGACACCAAATTATCGATGAAAGTAAACCTAATGAGGGGAGGTGTATGAGTGTTTTGTTCGACGAGGGTGGAAGTGGGAAGGAAGGACGTACCAACGACCAAAAAAGGGTCAAGCTCTCGTGCATGGTAAGAGTCGGCGGTTAACATGTACTCGCCATGAGCCACAAAAAGCCACCCGCAAGGTGCCCTCTCTCAACTCATCCAAGGCGACCCATCTCTCAACCCATCAAGGTAAAGACCCATAAACCCCACTCCCATCAACCCAAACCCTCAATTTCGACTGTCCCCACTTCCCCCTTCCATCCCCACCACCACCGCTAACGGTGACAGACCTCGATCGACGAGATCTAGTTGTTTTTTCACGATGACGGAGGATGAGTGAAGCTACTAGTTGTTGGGGAGATAGGATCGGAGAGGGGAGAGGGAGGCCTGGTGGGGTACGAGGTTCTGTGGTGGTTAGGATGGGAGGGAGGGTGAGAGGTTCTGCTGATGGGAGGGCGTGAGGAGGAGAGGGTGGAAGGAGGATTGGAATAGGATGTCCATGTGAGAGGAGGTGATGACGGAGTCGTTCGAGTAAGATCCTGTCTTGAATCGAGAATACATCAACATCATCAACGTCACCCTCATCCCCACCATCACCCTCCCCATCAACATCCATCTCAACATCAAGTCGAGACCAAGCCACTTTAGGTGTCCCACGTGTATTAACGCCCCAAGCTATACTCCGATGAAGAGAAAGTAAGAACTCAAGATCGGCATGAGCCCTCCTTTCCTTCCTTCCACTTTTCCCGGTGGACGTGCAGTCGGATCCGAGGTCGACGCTAGTGCTACAACCGCTCTTGGCGGGAACTGCAAGCGACGACGAGAGCCTAACACTCCCACTCCTCCTATGCCCACATTTCACTCTTTTCGTCGGAGGTTCCCTCTCCTTCTTCCCTCCACTCCTACACGACACCTCGGACGCACTCCTCAATCTCTCCCTTTTCGAAGGTGACGAAGGAGGAGTCAAAGGCACTCCTTTTAGCTTAGGACTGGGCGGTGAAGACTGCGAAACGTAAGTTTGTACCATGATGGTTGTTGTAGGGGAGGTAGGGTGGGGGTTGGAAGAGGATCGATGATGGCGTCTACGTGCCAATTCGGCTTGCCAGGCTTTTGCACGTTGGGAAGCGGGGTCATCATCTTGGTCGACGTCCATATGGACGCAATCGAGTTCGTCAATTGAGAACGGTGCAAAGTGGGGTTCTGTGGGGTGGGTGGAACGGGGGGTTGGGAAAGGGATTGGAGTAGATGGGAATGGGACGCAGCTTTGCGCGGTGGGAGGTGGTATGGGGTCTGGTGTATTAGGATTATGGGTAGGCATGGATGGGTGTGAGGTATCGCGCGATACGCTGGCGTTAATTAGGGATAGGGTGGGACTTGCTTTGCGAGATCGTGAAAGGAGGAGAGACTTGATGGACCTCGGCTCCTTCGTAGTCGTGTAACTCGTGTCGTTCGTGGATGTAGTGTTTGTGAGGTTCCCAAAGATGGACTTGGGGCGGTTTGGGAACCTGAGCGGTAGAGAATACATTTTGGGTTCGTTGGAGTTGGCTGGTAGGATTGGAGTTTGATGTTCGTTGGGCTAGGTTTGATTGATGTTGATTCAGTGTTTGAAATGTACGGCCAGCGCTGTGAACGTCTCCGAGGCGTAAAGAATGTGAGCTCAAGCAACGAGCAAAGTCTCGAAATGAGAAAAAGGACGGAGAACGGAGAGAATATGGGGCAACAATGTCGGCTTTTAACTTGAACGTGAAATGTGTGAACGAGAACAAGGGTTGGACCCACACGCACAAATACAATGCTACGCGTCGCGGTCACATGCTTTGACGTCACCCGCCGTTTTCGCCGCGACTTTGTTTCTCCTTCATACATGTCCTTGTTTTCTTCAGCTACAACACATATTTTCTATCATACGACAAAGAGGCAGGAGCCAGTACACAAAAAGCCATCGAATCTCACGTATACACCCTAGTAATACAACAAATCGACCACGATCGTAGAACGCCCAAATCACGCAGCAAGAGCGCTCGTCTCCCTATCCTCCCTCCCATCCAACCAAGAAGTACACAACGGACACCGCTTCGCCTACAAACCACCACTATCAACTCACAAGCTCCAACCAAAACAAGAGACCATAAACATACCTTCTGACTGATCTCCTTTCTGCAATACTTGCACTTGACTGTATGCTTGATGATGGAATCGTGACTGAAATAGCCATAGATGTTCGCTATGGTGTAGAGTGCGAGTCCTAGGCCGATAAAGTTGACGAGTTGGTCTAGGAATGCTCTGTGACACCCACTCGATATCAACATTCAACGTCATGGAATCGGAAGAGGTAGTATGCACCCATAAGTCAAAGTAACAGCCCCATCTTCAGCAGCCTGTTGCCGAGTATTGTATCCTTGTGGTCTGGTATAATGAGGACCTCTCTTGAGCACCCAAAACTTCTCTTCGAGGTTCCTCGACATGAACGGCAACAGCGAGATTGGTGGTAACAGGATATCCGAAACGAGGGAGTTTACAACTCGCGTGAACGCTGCTGCGATACTGAGAGTCCGGTGAGCGATGAATCGATGGTGGAGATGGAAGGGAGACGTACATCAAACCGACAGCAACCTCCAAAACGCTATCTCGAAGTGCGAAATCAGTGAATCCGTCCCATGCGCCTTTGACTTTACGAGACATTGTGTGTTCGGCGTCGAGGAGGGCTTCGCGGGTGTCGTCCCATTGATTTTGGTGTGCCATGATGCTCGATGGTGGTGGTTGATGGAAGAGAAGGGATGCGCTGAGGGAAGTTATGACCTTGGAGATAGAACGTCATCGTAGCGGATGAAGCTTGAAGAATGCCACGCGATACTTGATCAAATTCCTTCTTCGCGCCCTGATCGACGTCAAGTCCAACTCTAATTTACTTCCGAATATAAAGCACGCCGCCTAACGCCGTCTCTTCCACATCTCCTCCATTCCACATCTCCTCCCTTCCACCCTTCCTTCACCCGATACCCAACTACACCAATGTCATACCAATGGGACGAAACCCGCGTAGCTCTCCTTGGCGCTCAACACTCCGTCTCTCGCAAAGTCAAAGGCGCATGGTCGGGCTTCCTCGACTTTGCTTTAAGAGATAACGTTTTGGAGGTCGCAGTCGGTCTCATGTACGTCCCTCCCTATCTACTTCAATCCCAATCCCTCCTTTACTGATGCTACCCCTCCGGACCCAACATATAGAATCGCATCAGCATTCACCCGAGTAGTCAACTCCCTCATCTCCGATATCATCATCCCCCCAATCTCACTCTTACCATTCATGTCGCGGAACCTTGAAGAAAAGTTCCTAGTCTTAAAAGGGGGACCTTCGTATACCCCGCCGTTAGGATATAATACTAGACAACAAGCAGCTGATGACGGTGCTGTTACTTTGGCTTATGGGTGAGCTACCAGTGCGCAATACGCCATAGATCGATGAGACCTCATCAAGTGCTTTTTAGAACATTTTTGGACCAGTTGGTCAACTTTGCGGGTCTGGGACTCGTTTTATACCTCATCGCCAACCTTTATGGATACCTCAGTCATGATTCCATCATCAAACATATGATAAAGTGTAAATACTGCAAGAAGGAGATTAGCTCAAAGGTTCGTCTCGTTCCTTTCGTTCACCTCACATTCTTGTCTTGATGAACTCTGTGTTTCTGCCCTGACCACTCGATACAATGTGTTCGATTAATGGATAGGCTATGCGGTGTCCTATGTGTACATCTTGGTTGGACGGAAGGGAGGATCGGGAGACTAGCGGTTTATGACGGATTTCATTCGTTGGGTAAACCATTTAATACCACCAGCGCTATATATCCCTATTGCTTCGTCTTTGAATCCCTAGCGATCTCGGCCCCCTCTATCCACAACCTCAAGATTCGTAGGCTCCTTCATTTTCACGGATTATCGTACATGCCAACACACTATTCCTCAACAAATGGAAGATATACCGAGACAACGAACCCAGAATATCTCAAATTCCACCGACGTTCCCTTCATTCCCCATCATCAATCGATGCTCTAGACCATTATGAATCTCGCCAAGTCCCCATCATCACCCAACAGCTTCCACTCTGGCTGCGCATCATCCTCGCTTGGGAATCGAAACAGGTGGCTGTGTAAGGAGTTCAAAAATCTGCGGATAATGAACCAAGGCTCTCAACGATTCTGTGAGAAATAAAGAATGTAAAGCATACCATCGTCCATTACAGTTCCGACCTCGTCGGAACTTTGTGGAGTAGGGGTATGGCTGGGCGTCGAAGATGTATCAATGTCATCTATGAGACGGAGGATATTGGGTTCCCCTTCTGCGGCGCAGCTGCCGCTACCCGCATGACCCTCGATCACGCCATCTGAAGCCAAGAAAGTATTGATCTCATCGGGGAAGGTTGCCACGTTATGAGGATCCTGAAAGTGGTCTTGTAAACGAGGGTCTATAAAAGGCTGAGGCGAGGCGCACATTCAGAAATTCTAGACATTCCGTGCCAGCGCGAATGCATCATATCCTCAGGCGAAGACATGTTCGACAAGATCCTTGGTTGTCGAACATTTCGTCGCATTCCTATGCGTACCAGACGAGACGTGAGGACGCGGCCAAGGCAATCAATTGATTCCTACTAACCTTCCGTCTCGTTCTGCATGTAAAGCACCCACGGGTAGCGCGTTTCTCAGAGTTCTGCGACCGGAGACGTGTACTTTTGGTTGTATCAAGCAAAAGTGGGGAGGAACTGTACGGAGTCTCCAGAACCGGGGGTTTATGAACGTCACCAGAGGCCGGAGATGATTTCAAGAGAGATTTCTGCGGAATCTTGTTCACAGTTGGTGTCACAGGGTACGGCAACGCGTAACTCGGGGTGGCCATAGCAGTTGTTGAGGGGACGTCGGATCTGAGAAGATTGACATTAGCTGCATGGGCGTTGTCCTAATAAAATGGCAGAAGGAAATAAGAACATCATCGATTCATGGCACCTGTCCCACAGAAGGCAACAAAGTATCGGATACAG
The DNA here is from genome assembly GCA_000697665.1 of Jaapia argillacea MUCL 33604. NCBI lineage: Eukaryota > Fungi > Basidiomycota > Agaricomycetes > Jaapiales > Jaapiaceae > Jaapia > Jaapia argillacea. The sequence goes on from KL197715.1 coordinate 1,402,119, forward strand.
AAAATGCTCACAACGGGTTGTAGTCGCCTATTTTCCTCTTGTTGATCAGTGACCCTGGTCCGTCTCTTGCCCGAATCCGTGCTATCATTTCCTCGCGAAATGAGCTCCGTTACTTCATTTGACATGGATAAACTCGTTTGATCTGCGACAGTCGTGGTATGTGTGTGACCAATCGCAGAATCCAGCTTTCGAGGCAACTCTAAAGCAGTAAGTCAGGCACTGCATTGCACGTTTTTGTGAAAGTAGTGTATGACATGTGGCCGGGCGTTTTGGGTCGCAGCGTCTAATTTTGACGAGGGAAGCGCTGGCGTACGTTGTCATTCGCCCCTCCTTTGATTGGAAGTCTGCGAGGTAAGATAGCATGAAGGAGTCACGAATCGTGGTGCATGTTATGCTATGGTGTGTCGTTCGAATCTCGATGCTGCTTGAGCGCTTGAAATGTTGCTGCGAGGAACAAAGTTAGAGTGTCTACTGTTGCCGATTGGTATCAGGTCTATTACGGTGCACGGTTGGTATCAGGTCTATTTCCTGAGCGCCGGAATTGAATCCGAAGTTCCAATTTCTCGGTCTCGGGAATGGAGCATTTAGTGATAACATCACTAGGGTAAAATGAAGCTCTTTTCCCACGTGTCTTGCGCCTCCCGCCCTTTTCTGCCCGCCCTTCCCCGCTGTGTACCTCGAGTCCTATTGTACAGCTAGCAGAAAATTATGTCTTAGTTGTCTGAATACACATTGATGTACTCATATTTAAATTGACTGCGAGAATTATCTGTGATTTTCCCCTCAAAATTCGCACTCCCCTCAACTTAAGGTCCCCAAAAACCAGGTCATCCTCGAAAACGCTACCACAAGCGAGAGCTGTCTAATATATTGGTGGTGTTGTCTATAGAATGGAGTATTACATAAAATTATAATTTTTAATCGAAAATCCATGGACCTACAGCCCGAATGTCATCAGCATCGCCGACAACAGCGAGCGCACTGGGCCTCATCATTGTGTCGCACGTCGCCGCCTGAGCTTCCAGAAGTTGATGGGAAGTCAGTGTGCCGGGGTGCGGAAT
>KL197715.1:1403885-1420517 GCA_000697665.1 Jaapia argillacea MUCL 33604
AATACTCCATTCTATAGACAACACCACCAATATATTAGACAGCTCTCGCTTGTGATAGCGTTTTCGAGGATGACCTGGTTTTTGGGGACCTTAAGTTGAGGGGAGTGCGAATTTTGAGGGGAAAATCACAGATAATTCTCGCAGTCAATTTAAATATGAGTACATCAATGTGTATTCAGATAACTAAGACATAATTTTCTGCTAGCTGTACAATAGGACTCGAGGTACACGGCGGGGAAGGGCGGGCAGAAAAGGGCGGGAGGTGCAAGACACGTGGGAAAAGAGCTTCATTGATGTTATCACTAAATGCTCCATTCCCGAGACCGAGAAATGGGAACTTCGGATTCAATTCCGGCGCTCAGGAAATAGACCTGATGCCAACCGTGCACCGTAAGTGTCCAAGACGAAATGAAGTTCCATGAACTCGGAACTGCCAGATAATGTCGATAAGATGTGTAACAACGACAGAAACCTTGATACTTCAAGCTTTCAAGCTTTGAAGTCAGGAGAGAGAAGTCGTGGGAAATCCGCCGTGGCCTTCCTTTAAGTTCCTTCTCCCTCGACTCTTTACATGCACAGGTTTGCATAGGTTGTATGTATGATTATTAGTACCAGCATGTCCACTTGGGTTGTGGACGAGTCTCGGACGCCTTGTCGACTGTTACAACTGTCCGTCGAACTCCACGGACCCTTCATCACATTTTTTATGGACTTTTATGGACATCTGCTTTGTCCCAGAGGCTTGGTATACCGAGGTCATCCCAATCCCGTACAAATCAGTTTTCATTACTAGTCCATCCAGCTCTGCAAGAATTGGAAGAACTTGAAGGATACCTCCCAGTTGACTCGGATGGTGCAGGCCATGCGACATCTCCCGAATTTACGCAGACCCGCGATTTTGAGGAAGAAACATGCGAGATCCCTCTGAGTGAAGTCATCTACGCTTTTGGCGCATATAGCGTTGACCTCGAGATGTTCGAGTGTCAGCCTCGCAAAGTGAATAATTATTCTATCCCTTCACGGATTCCTCGAATCGCATCCTCGCATTAATATCGTTGACATCGACTGGTTGCTACTATATAGCCCACCGCGCAGGCATATCATCCCCGAGACTCTTCTTCCTCAACACACATCTCACCTGCCCTATTCATGTGTTTATCGTGTTCGAATTGTTACCTCCCATTGAAAGTCTGGATATCTACCATTGGAACGAGCGAGATCTCACTGGTCGTGTCGCGACTGGACCTAGTACAGGGAACTCTCAGAAAGCGGCGTCTGACTCGGGATGGTCCTGATGACAAGTCATTCCCGGATCGTGCTGTCCATCAGAAATGGGATCGCGTTCCTATTCTACACTCTATCTGCACCGGTGACATTGTGAGTCCTTGTAGATTTAGGTAACAATCCAATACTTAACACACGCTCTCCCGCCCGTTAGTGATATCTCGGACCTTCGGGTATCAAGGCCCGATTCTTTGACCTCCAAAATTTCTCATGTTTCAACATCGACGAGGGCGCGAAATCCCCTCGGCGAGCCATTTTTGATTTCACCACTTAGATCGCGTCATTCCGTTGTGGGATGAAGAGAAACTGTTGTATGTGGAGACGTCAGAGGGAAGAGTTGAATCTTATTTCGTTGTGTCGTTCTCTCGAACTCTGACAGGTTCAGCTTTGCGACCTCCGCTGCGAACATGGTAACGGCAACTGGCTCATTTGAAGAGAGGCTCGTATTACTGCGATCCTCAGAGGCGACAGTAGTGTAGCTGCCTCACTTTGAACCAACTTTGCCACGACTTAATTCTGATTGGATGCGCTCAAATCACAAGCACTGATAATAATAGGGAGGCCTGTAGTTGGAACGAAACCAATTAGTTGCGAAATGACTAAAAGAGATGAAAACACGTACGACACGGCCTTGCAAGTGTAGCCCGTGGCACAGACAGTGGCTGTAACGATGATTAGGATACCCAATCAAACCAAAGTGAAGCTTGCGACTTACGTCCAGTGTAGCCTGTACCACCACATTGCCCATAATGGGTCTGGGTGGCCGTTGGCGCGCTTGAAGTGGAGGTGGGGGAGGTCTATCAAAATTGCATTAATGTAGGGTTGAATACAGACGAACATCAGGTTACTTACAGAGGATGACGATTTGCTGGTCGAGCTGGAACTGGAGGTGCTTGATTTCGAGCCCGAGGACGACGAGGACGAAGATGTTGTGCCTAACGGATGTGGATATTACGTGTCGGAATGGCACTTTTCAAGGAGACGTGAAGGGGCACGGATCGCTACATACCACCGGAGGGATAAGTGGAACCAATGTCACCGAACTTGATGTTGGAGTAGGTGACCGAAGCGCTGGCCCGCTGCGACTCAACGTCCGCTGGTACACCCGAAGTCGTCGCTACAAAATTGGTTGAGTTTTAGCATTCGAGCGAAGGAAACATTGAACGTACCACAAGTTCCACGAGTCACACCGGGGTTGGTAGCGGGCACGTTGGTGGGATACTGGCTGTCGAGCCAAAGCATGCTGGCTGCATAGTCATCCCAAATACTCATGACCAACACAACACCCCTTCCGAAGGCCTGACCCTGCGCTGTGAGCCCACCCTTGGCTGCGAAAGTGTTCGTGTCATTGAAAGCGGTCTTTTGGGCGGCGCAGAAGGCATCGGTGATGGAGTTGCCTGCCGGAATACCGGGGATGTTGACGGCGCTGTTTTGGATTACCTTCCCGCCGATCACGTAGAGGCGACGGATCTCGGAGAGGGTACCAGTGGACGTTCCATCGGCGGTGAGGAACTGGGTGACGACGGTGATCTTGCTGTTGGTGTTAATGGTGTCACCTGGTCCGTAGAAGGTCGTATTACCAAGGCGGTAGGAATTGAAATCGCAGCCGGCGGGGTCACAGAATCCGCTCGAGCAATCGGTGCCGCTGCATCGAGTCTGGCCAGTGACGGTGCAAGGATGAGGGGTATAAGCCTCAGCGATGGAGTTGGCCTCCCAGACGTCCATCTCATTGCAGCACGTGCCGTATTGACCCTTTCCAGAGTTGGCAGAGGTACCATTCCAGCCAAGAATGTTGGCCTTTGAATGCGATAATCAATGAGAATGGAATTCGAAGGGAATTGTGAAGAAAAGCGCACCTCGCCATTGATGAACTTCAAGTCACGGGGGCACTGGGAATCGCAATAACCCGTGCCGTATTTGGCCCCAGCCTTGTTGTTGGGGTATTTGGACATACCACCGTCGGCATCCATCTCGGAGAAGTAGAGAGCTCCGTTAAGGCCACATCCGAGCTTGGAGACGTCGACGTCGAAGGTGAACTCTTTGTTCAAGAGGTCAAACTTCTCGTACGAGGTGTCGCTGGCCATGAGGTAGACACGAGATCCAACATTTGTGCCGGTCTTAAATGCGAGAGTGAGCGCATTGCCACTGGTTGTAATCCCGTACGTGGATGCATACGCTGCGCCGTCGAGAGCGCAGTTCTGGGCACAAGTAACGGGATCGGGACACAGAGTGGGATCCCATGCATTACCGGTGTAACAATTGGTATAACCGCTAGTCGAGTGCAACCAGCGCCAGTTAGAGTCGAGGGTGACACTGCCAGAGACCGTCGTACAACCACCAGCGGTGGTGCACGTCTGCCATGTGAGGGGAGGGTGAGTCTCCGCCGTTTGAGTACCGACTTGTTGACCCCGCACTCCAGCGAGGAGGCAGAATGCGACAAGAGCGATGGTGCCGTACATGTTAAATAACCCTTGGAGAGAAGTCAGCATCGTTGGAGGCAGTGTATCGAGGGGACTGGTACTCACTATGAGTTGTTCCTTCGAGGGCGGCTGGAGACCCAACTACTTTCAGCCACTTTATATATGAAGGTTCAACGGAATAAACGCGGCGCGGACAGTGTATCTCTGGGGACGGGAAGCCTTGTGATGAAGCTGTTGGCGACGAGTCGGTATATCCTAGGGACTTGGCGTACCTACCTTCCGACATGAAATATGCTCATGGGATGGCAACGGAAGCATCTAGATGTCATTCATCTGTGCAGAAGAGATGGGAGATGCTCGGATGTTGGAAGCATTAACGTCGGTTTATTCGATTACTTCCTCGAAAGAAACCGGATAAATGGGAAAAAAGGCCTCTGCAAGCATAAATTCTCGAGGAATCATTAGGTAACCCGTCACGATGGACAGTATATTCGTCTGCCCTGACAAGACCAACAACGCCTTGGCAAGGTACGTTCTCAATCCAGTGCACTTGTTTCCCATGGCTCACCCAGCATTTGGACAACCACTGGTCAGAGTTGTCCGTGAAGGCTTGTGACGCTGGAAGGTTTCGGTTATATTCCGCAGCTAGGTCACCCTCTCGAATTGCTCGAGTGAGTGCGTTGGTGGAGGAGCAAATCGGCCAAAGAGCGTGACGTGACCGTTATGTTGAATCCAGAAAAGGTAAGATCAGAACAAGAGGCGGCCCGTGTTTGCAGCCCAAGTTGCCACCGCCGACGACCTGGACATCTGCTTCCCAAAGTCTTATTCGACTCACTCAACTGGCTCCTCAATGGATATCGTATCACCCTTCTCTTCTCTCCCTATTTTCTCAATCTACTGCTCTCCAACCCATTTCGCTGCGTTGTACCGTGCCCGCAACTCCGACGGTGACAATTAGGACAATTGAAGACTCGTGAAACTGTCTCCACCCTAAGTAGACGCGGTCCACCATCGACCACCTCGTCACAATTGGATGCGTAGCCTCAAGCTATGTCTGTGGACATCTGTGTGGCTCTTCTCCGAGACCTCTTACCCCCGGCGGATCTGGACGTCTTGTGCTGTGGTCGCTTCTTGCGCTAGGGCACTGATTGTCCTTCTCGAACTGTCGCTGGCTGTAGCAGAATTCAGTGGTCGTCTTAACGACATCGATCGTATGCTGTGCTTCCTTCGAGCTTTGGCGCGCATTGGCTTGTCGTGATTGTTAGCTTCTTGGGCTTCTGCCCTGAACTCGAACAAAAACGATGGTGGTGATTGCATCGCTAGTCTCGAGAAACGCGTATCGATTGGTGTTTAGTCTCTTCTAAGCCACCTTCTGTGGATCCCTCGTCCTTCGGCGGATCAAAGATGATGGCGCTTTCTCTGCCCACAGCTCTCCCGGTATGCTTGTCCTACATTCGTGTTTTATTCCGCTATTCTAGGATTACTTCGCCACATCTGAAATGGAGGTAATCTCGCTGCACCCTATAAAACCGGCTCTCTCTTCCAGAACAGTGTACTTTCACAATCGCTTGACCACCGGACCTTCTCTTGATTCCCTCTGCCGATATCCCAACCCGAAAATTCTTCCAAGGCCGTCAAGATGACAATTAACTCGAGCTTTCAAACCACTCCACTATCTATCACCACTACACTTCCCGACCATGCTGCTGATCAGAGGTGAGTGGGATCTACCCGCCAGAGTGCCATCAACTTATCTTCATAAATAGTATGGATCAAGCGTTTCCCATCTTAGCCGGGTCCCTTGATGTCCCTCCAAGCCAACTATCAAGCTTCCGTCTCTTCATCGCACATGCCGGGTCAGCGCCCCCAGCGATACTAAGTATGTGAAGTGAGCTAATTCAGCACCCTTCTTCATAGAGCTGCTCTGACTCTGTTCCTCGCCACTACCGATGCCGTTCGTGTGATCTACCCCGCTTTAGTTGATATTGTGCTTACAGCTTCTCTCACAGACAGTAGTATCAACCTCGCTTCCGACTATTGTCGGCGACCTTCATGCTTCCCAAACACAGTACACTTGGGTAGCGGTGGCGTACCTCCTCACGCAAACTGCCTTTCAACCTCTTTACGGAAGGGTATCCGATATCGTTGGCCGTAAGGTAAGTGCGACACTCTTGTTTCTTCGATTCCATTCTGAGGGAAGCAATAGACTATCCTGTACTCCAGTATGATGATTTTCGCAACGGGCTCATTGCTCTGCGGCATAGCCAAGGTCAGTATGACCCATTTATCGAATTATCGAACCGCTGAATCGTCGGATCCCAGAACATTATGTGGCTCATTCTTGCACGTGGACTTGCTGGCGTCGGAGGAGGTGGTATTGTCTCTGCAGTTTGGGTCATTACCGCTGAGATTGTACCAGTTCGTGATCGAGCTAAATGGTCTCAAGCGCTGAGCGTAACCTGGAGTTGTTCTGCTATTGCAGGTCCTGTTCTCGGCGGAATTTTCAGCTGTAGGCCGCATCTCTTCCTCCGGCTTCCACTCTCACTGATGGTATTTCTTCAGCGACACACTCTCGAGTTGTCAATTGGAGATGGATTTGTGCGTATTCACAATTCTAAGTTGATGGGCATGCTCATTTTCCTTCTGCTGTAGTCTATTTAAACCTCCCCGTATGCCTCATCGCCTTTCTCATTCTTGAATTCTCTCTTCATCACGTTCGACTGCCGACCTTGAAAGCCAGGTCATGGTCGGAACTAAAGCGAACCTTCGACTTTTTCGGACTGTCAGTGTCTTTACTGTTTGCTGTACGATTCTTCTCCGTAGTTGACGCCACAACCTTGTTCCTATGACAGGTTGCTTTTCATGAGTGGCACCAGCTGCATCATCATTGGCCTGAGTTTTGCCCCAGTTCACGGATGTACGTACATTCACGCCCTCGGGTAACTATAGGAATCCTGACAAAATGTTTGTTGCAGGGATCTCTCCGTCTACTCTGTGTTTGATGATTGTCGGAAGCGTTTTTCTCCTGGTTGGTACATGGTACGAAATGCGAACGAAGCGAGAAGCGTTGTTCCCTCAGGCTGTATTCAGGAGTGTTACTGGCGGTAAGCTTTCCTTGTATTTGATGCCACGGGCGATATCCCTAACGCAGACTTATTACAGGTGCGGTATTGATTGTATCCTTCTTACACAATTTTGCCTTCAATGCTGGAACTTTCTACTTGGCGCTGTACCTCCAAGTTCGCGATTTCCTTTCCTGGTATCCACGGAGGACTAATCTTCCTTGCAGGTGGCCAATGGGCTTTCACCGATCCAGGCGGGTTTCATGATGTTGCCGTACTCTCTGGGCTCGTCTCTAGCATCTCTTCCGGCCGCTTGGTTCATCGGCTACTGGCAGCGAAGGACGAAGGATACAAGTGGACAAAAGTGGGTGATCAGCGTCGGTTTAATGATTTCTACACTAGGATTCGGTAAGGCTCTTCTTTCACATCCTCACAAAAGCTTATATTATCTCCCAGGATTGCTTAATCTTCTGCGTGACCAGTCGCCGAAATCAATGCAAATTGCTTTCCCACTGGTGGCAGGAGTGGGTATTGGGATGCTTTTCCATGCACCTTATCAAGTCTTCACACGAGCTATCGATCCGAAAGATATCGCCGCGGGGACAAGCGCGTTCTTCTTGACCCGGTTTACGGGAGCCACTGTTGGGCTGGTAAGTCCTTTGTCGACGGATCCGTATCCCCTGGTCTTAACAATCTTCCAGGCTGTCGCAGGAGCTATCTTCAGTCTACGTCTACCACACATGCTTCCGCAGGGGCTCACTCTTACTTCCCCCGCATCAGGCATTGACTTAGCGAGCCTGCAGTCTCTACAGCCGCCACCTCTCAAAGCCGAAGCTTTACGTGCCGTTGCGCTGTCTGTCCGAGTGAGTCGCAGTTGCGATAGCTTCTCTGGCTTCATCTCAATCTGATTTTCCTTTAAGACAATTTGGACTGTGTGCACGCCGTGCTTGGGCTTTGCGACATTGGTGAGTCATCCGTCATGCGTTTCGTACGCAATTCCTGACCTAAACGCCAGATTTCGTGTTTTATCCGGACCGTCGCCATAGATGACTCTCTTCCATCCCAGAGTCAAGAGAGGTTGCCATCTCACACCCCGCAACCCAGCTCAGAATCAATGGCCTAACCACAATCTGAGTTGAATATTCGTGTTACGATTATCACTTACAATAGTAATAGTGGTAATTCTAGTGACCATGTCAGAGTCTCGTTTGTAATATACATGGATCTGCTTGGATATTCCTGGTCACAGAATGGGGCCAGGTCTCAGAGCAATCATTCCTTATGTCCGGTCAAGAGGTTATGACCCCACTAACGGTTTGACTTGTACTCTTATGATTGGCTGTCGTTGAAATGACGTGGTGTTATCCCACGCCATCTTTGTTCGATGCCGCCGTCGTCCTTGTTTTCCGCTCTTTTGGATCTGCTCAATTGGGGATGACGAGCTCTTGGCGAGAGTTGATTCGCCTTTGTTGTGAGTCCGCGACGTGATTCTTGTCGACATGCTGCACACAGTTGGTCTTCGTCCGACCTCCGAGAATCCTGCAATTCATTCCTACTCTCGAGTGGTTCTGACTGACTAGTCAGTTCATAAATGCCACTTCCCCACAAAAGAAACCTCTCGACCAGAACCTCTCGCAACATTTGAGAACTCCAGTCCGTCCACGACCTTGTGTTCCCATTCAGACAATTACACATGGCTGTGACCAGGTGTGCCCGGAGGACCGTGACTATTGAGATGTGCAGCGTTGGTGTCCAAAGTAGTGCCGCGGCACGCCGTTCTGAGGTTGCCTTTTTGGGAAATCCGGGTGTGATACGTGCCGGTCCAGAGTTTCGCGCAATCCATGACCATGACTCCACTTAATATTCTGAACTTGCTGAGTCGTCCTCGTCTCCGACGCATCTTCGCTACCGGTGACCTGCAGAACATGTATAAGTGACCCCAATACCTGGGCCCAGGATTGCCAGCAGTGTTCGCGTACGATCTTGACAACATGTCAGATACACTGCGAATCGCAATCATGTAGGTTCTACCGCCGCCGCCAATCTGTGAATCTCACCATTGGCCACTTCATTATTCCATAGAGGAGGAGGAATCGGTGGTTTAACCCTCGCAGTTGCCTTGGGCAAACTCTCCCAATCTTCCCCCAATTCCCCCAACGTCAAGGTCGACCTCTATGAATCAACACCAAAGTTCACCACGGTTGGAGCGGGGATTAGTATGTACACGAGGACGTGGAGGGCTATGCAGCTATTAGGATTGGATGGGGATGTGGCGAAAGTTGCCGTCCAGCCTCCAGACGAGGAAGAGAGTGCGTCTTTCATGGGTTCTTCGGGCTGGGTGGGTTTTGATTCTGGGGTTTTGTCTAATAGCGGAGGGCACTTTTTATCGAAAGTCGGACCAACTCGCAGATGGATACAACTTCTACGAGATGAAGATGCCATGTGGGTGTCTCTCGCTCTTTGCATACATATCCACCTCATCACCTCCCTTTCAACCCAGTTGGTGCGATAACCCTCCATCGCGCAGACATCGTATCAATCCTCCACTCCAACCTCCCATCAATCTGCACCACCCATTTCAACAAGAAACTCTCTTCCTACTCCTCCTCGCCTAAGTCAAATTTCACCGAGCTACGCTTTACAGACGGCACCACAACAACAACCGACGTCCTAATCGGAGCTGATGGAATCCATTCTGCTGTTCGTTCGGGTATGTTCTCTGGTGGGGAGAAAGAGTTTGCGGAACCGGTTTGGAGTGGGACTATTGCGTATCGGTATTTGATCCCAGCGAAAAAATTGGAAGAGGCGTTCCCTGGTCATCAAGGATTGACCAAACAGATGGCTGTATGTGCCCTTACTCCATCCCAGTTTTTATTCACTCACGTTTTGCAGTATCTCGGAAAGAACAAGGTGCGCTTCCTTCCCCATCCGAATGTGTAATGTCATCGTTGATGTACGGTTTTATTTGGTATGTAGCACGCTGTATGCTACCCAATCTCCCAAGGTACACAAGCCAACGTTGTCCTCTTCGTCAGTCAACCCCATCTTGAGGGTACCCACTACGAACCTGCGTGGGTGAGCGAAGTGGAGAAAGACTTTGTTGGGAAAGAGTTCGTAGGTTGGGAGAAAGAAGTTCAGGCGCTTCTTGATGTGAGTCACACTCTCCCTTGTCTGTCCTTAGCAACGTCATTTTGGCAACCGGCTTATCGCCTCCTCCTTCATCGCAGTGCGCACCACAAAGGATAATGAAATGGGCTATATGCGTCGTTAATCCCTTACCCAAATATGTGGAAGGGAGGGTCGGGTTACTGGGCGATGCGGTATGTAGATCTACCCTATCCCCGTGCAATTATTCGACCATTAGCTTTATCGGTCGTGCTCGCTCCTGTCTGGTTTCCTGCGGTTTAGGCTTGGAAGCCATGAAACCCGTAGTGTCTCGACGAGACCGCTTCATTCGATCTGTTCTGCAGGTTGAATATCTCTCTGGTCGAAAGATTTATACGCCAATGGTTCATCTTCGTACCACCCATTTTTCGTGATCGAAATCAGTTGAATCCTGTTCTTGATCTTCCACTTGCTCTATTCTGGCGACTGATATATTCATTCATAATTGTTTAGGCTCACGCGATGACACCTCACTTCGGAGCAGGCGCAGGTCAGGCTGTTGAGGTGCATGATTTCTCCCATCTCTACCCTTTCTTTGTTTCCACATTCCATCCTCCGTCGTCCTCCCTACTAATCACATAAACAGGACGCATACATCCTCTCCAGACTCCTCACACATCCGCTCTTATCGTCAGCCCCAAGCTCCGATATTCATCGTAACCTAGAAATAGCACTGAAGATTTACGAAACAGTACGACGGCCAGTTGCACAAGCTATCACGAAGGGGGCAAGGGACGCTGGGTTGTTGTATGAGTTCAACTTACCATTGGATGTCCCCGAGGTGGGTACAGAGGTGCAAGATGGGGAGGACGGAGGTGGCATGAAAGTTATGTTAGGAGCTATTGCGAAGAAGATTTATGAGCTGGAGGAGTGGCAGTTCAAGGGACCGGACGTTGATGAGGATTGGGTGCGGGCGAAGAGGATGTTGGCTGACCATCTTGGGTTGGATACGGGCTTAGGCTCTGGTGGGGAGGGGGGCGAGTGAGAGTGTTGGTTGTGTTGTTCGCATTTGTGACTATCTCCGGAGACGCTCAGGTTTTCCTTGGGCTTTACCGGGGAAGTATTTGGGAGCTCTCATATGATAACGAAACGACAACTTCGACTACGTATTGGTTCGATTGACTCCCAACTCTGGGTTCTACGTCGACTACGACGCATTGAGAGCGCCAAATGATAAGTAATTGAACTGCGAAACAAGTGCCGGAATTCGTTGTGACAGTGACACAGTGACACATCAAACATTGACGAACGATGGGATGGACGACGACAACTGACCCGCGCCCACAAGCCATTGTTGCTGCTATGCTTTTGTCCCCCACACTGTGGACGGTTACCATGGTCAAATTACCATGCATCAGTGGACCGTTGCCAGGTTGCTTTAACTCAAATCCACGTTGGCGCTTGGTCCACAACTTTCTTTGAACCACTCGCTTTGACCCGGCTAAGCTGTGTTTGTGGACCTCAGTGGCATGCTATAAGGCTCTAGAAATGTCGACTGTATTCTCCACTCTACTCCTACCCCCCAACCTGCACGACCGTCATGAACTTTCTCGCCACTTGGACGTCTGTTTTCTCCCGACCCAGCGTCCCTCCTCCATCTCCTCCTCCCCCGGTCCTGAAGATTTACATTGGTACCTCGCCACACCATCACACCATCTCCATCGTCCAGAGAACCATCCTCTCTCTGGTTCTCCTCCTTCCGGCCCTCCCCCCAGACCTCCACTCAGTAATCAAAGCGTACTTGTCCGGAAACCTCCTCGAACACTACCCCCCACCCTCCCAGATTGATGGAGTGAAACTTGTGGCGCAGACGGGGCTTGCGTCGTGGAAGGAGTCCATTCCTATCTTCTCAGTCCCTCGGTTTCGCACAACGGTACTTCGCGCCATAGCAAAGATATCAGAACGTCCTCGTGCGCCGTCTTCGTTTGAGCAAGAAGTCGGTAACCCTCCCCTTCTATCCTCTATCGTCCCTATACCAGCCAGTCTCGGTAACGACCCGCTCGTCGCCCATCTGTCTCCGACATCGTTCAACTCGTCCCTAACCTCGAACTCCGACCCATTCCATTTTGACGTTGGTGTTCAATCAGACTCATCTCAATCCTCCTTTTCTGTCGGGGCGTCACCTTGGGTGTGTGGGATGGGATTATCGGGCAATCGTCACCCTCATTTCGACCCTCAGCAAGCCGAAGCTGAACTACTTGCCCTTCCGCCACAACCGGACTCTGACGCGATCTCGCATTTCTTCCCTCCGTTCGAATTACCCACCCCCCTACCCTCAGATACCGATGAAAGTGTCGAGTGTAGGTACCCTCCCCTTGAAGCAGATGGCGAAGTTGGTCTCGAGGATGAAGACCTGCCAGAGGATAGCCCGAAAGTCCTCACCCATGGTGAGATTACATATACCATCTACGGGTTCCTGGGAGAAGGAGGGTTTGGACGAGTAATGCATGCTCATACGAATGAAGGCGAGCATGTTGCTATCAAAGTCTTCCACAAAGCAATGGAGAAGCCTGGTCATTCACTCGTCGACATTGCACGGGAAGAACTAGAGATTATGACGACTATCACCGAATGGCTCAGAGACGAGGAGGAACTCGATGGAGATGCTTTTCTGATGAAGCTCTTCGCTGCCTTTGACGACGAGGATAATATATATTTCGTCATGGTTAGTTTCGTTACTACATTACTCTAATCTGTATTGTTTTACTCACTCATTTTCTATCGACAGCCTCTTTACCCGACAACGCTCACCTCCCTCCTATCTTCTTACCGACCTCTCTCCCTATCTGACATCAAACTTCTCTCCGCTGAACTCCTCCTCGGTCTCTCCCATCTACACTCCCTCAACATTCTCCACTTCGACATCAAACCAACCAACGTTCTAGTTTCCTCCTCGGGCCACATCGTCCTTTGTGACTTCGGTTGCGGGAGAATGTTCAAAATGGCGGGTGGCGTTGGGAGATTCCGAGTTTTGGGAAGGAATGGAACTAGGGGGTATATGCCTCCTGAAATCCTGCAGAGGAGAATGGCCAATTCGGGAGTCGATATTTGGGGTTGGGGCTTGGTTTTGTTTGAGATGTTTACTGGACAGGTGAGTTTTCGATGACTGAGTTCGAGAGTTTAATGACTTACAGTATCCTCTAGCCATACTTTAAAGCTGATAGCGAAGATGCGATGGACCTATTAGTGACACAAGCCACGATGGAGGACTTGGAGAGCAGGGGTGTTTGGGACAAGGATGCTGCGAAACTCCTTCGCAAGGTTTGTTTTGTACCCGTCGACGCAGAGGATTAGCACTCACTTGCACGGTGATCTGTATAGGTTCTTCACACCGACCCACGCAAGAGGTGGTCGATCGACAGAATCATGAAACATCATTTCTTTGAGGGACTGTACGTTTCTCTTCCATACCCTCCGCCATTCATGATCTCAATCATGCACCCTTCATTACTCTTATAGTGATTGGAAGCTCGTATCCGAACGCCGCTATGAACCGACCGTAAAACCAACTTTTGGTGGGTCACGACCTACGGGATTGGCGTTGAGGTTCTCGACTTTCCATGATATCCTGAATTACAAGTCAGGCGACCAGGAAGACGCTTTGAAGATGCTCGAATTGGGTGGGGAGAAGAAGTTGGATGGAAAGGGTGAAGTGAAGTTCGACTTTACTTGTCCCGCACAGAGAAGGTGGGATGCGTTGGAAGAGGAGTTGGTTTGGGGTTAAGGTTGATCGTTGCCTGGCTCTGGGCCACGCTGTCCGTCTGGATAGATGGTCACTCTATCGATCATCGCTGTCTTTCCTCCATCCTTGAAGATTTTATGTTGGGAAGGAGTCCTATCCTCAGTCCTCACCAACACCCCTTTAACCGTCATTTTGTCCAACCCCGCCATGTCGCTCATCTCGCCTCCACCTCCGATTGACTGCCGTTCGTTTACGGTTATTGGACCCTCGACGATCACGCACGCACGCGCCCCGCCGTAGCGGACTCCATCGACTCCTCGTCCCGTCCCGTCCCACCTTCTCCACCGCAGAATGCTAAATTTGGGAGGTTGCGGGGTAGTATGACTCGGGAGCCTCTTCGTTCCTCCCATCCTCTGCCCCGGTGACAGTCGGTCTCATCTCTTTAGGGACTTTCATAGGAACAAGGAATGATCTGTATAACTTATCCATCTCTCGAATTATTAATTATGGGCTGCTATACTCTCTCTATCCCATTTCGCAATCAACCCTGGCGTTTAGTTCCTAATCCGTCCAAAACCAAACAACCACCAACGCGTTTGAAGCAAGATACGTTACCGCGACATAGGAACTTGAAGGGTTGCTTTGGAACTGGTATGTTCCACTCTTCATAAAATTGCAAATCGACCCTTCAATTGAACCTGAACACTGTACCCCTCATTACGTATCCGAACACATACTCTCTATTGAAGAGGAAATTGTTTAGGAGAACCACCTGGCAAGATGAACAATAAGACAGAAATTGCTCTTGGTACTCCTCGCCGATGGTGCTACCCTGCAGTACCCGAGCTGAGGGAGCGGGAATGACCCCGAAACTTTGGCTGAAACTCTTCGCGAGTTTGAGGCAGTGGGAAGATCTGCACGCTGGCGTGGTTGTTATGGTTTTCATCCAAGTTATGGCATAAGGGTGAGTGGAGGTGATGAGCATCTCCTTTCCCTGCATACACAGAGCCATAATCGTCCAATCGAGCTTCTCTGCGGTACCGTCTGATCGTTGATAACCGTCAAATAGCTCGGGAAGCTGACAACATTCGTAGAGCGTGAGGTGGAGGATGTATTTTTTGAGGTTGAGATCCATGGCGAGGTTAACGACCGCGACCGCCGCACCTGGTTCTTGGAGGAGACGAACTCGTTTGGTTTGGGCACTATCCCAGGACGTCAGGTTCAAAGGGAAGCAGGTTCTCAATTCGGTGAGTGCCTGTTCTTGCAGATCCGTCAATGGAGTACTTTGTCGCAAGTCGTAATATAGATGCAGGTATCTCCATCGTGCATTGCGTGGCGTGAAAATATCTGAAGACGCCGCGTCAGGCACTAATCCTTGTCAAGCGTGTAAAAGACAACTCACCCTCTTCCGAACAATGCAGACAAAAGGTGACCCAGGTCAGGGCAGAGTCGTGCACATGGATGACCGGACAACCGTCCATGGTTTCCATAAACTCAGGCTGAGGTATCGCGAACATATCGCGAAACTGCGAAGCGCCGAAACTATTTTGGGTATATTTGTTGCAGTAACGATTCAGGCCAGTATCTGCAAAGCATACACTGCAGTGCATATCGTCCCAACGGCGCTCTCATCTTACCTCCACCATGCCCTCCGACTCGACAGCCATCTGGCTTCAACTCGACAGCGACGAGACTCAGGACCTTCGCGACACCCACTCGATCGAATTGTTGAGTGATAGCGATGGATCGGCCTCAGCTAGAGAAGGGTAGGACGAAATCTTGGGAGGGGCATCTCATGGGCAGGTCGCCAACTGGGGAGAAGGCTAGGAAACATTTCAAACCAAGACTCTAGATCTGATTCAAACCACATACCCATCCTCATCCCGATCGACAACGAAGCTGAGTCCACTCCAGATACACTGTTCGAATTCCAGAGTGAGAGCGACGGTACGGCTTCGAACAGGATACCATATCCGTGGTTAGTCCATGGGCGAGCCATACATCGGTTTGCCGCACCGTCCACATCGACTGCAATCTCACTCCCGCGTTATTGGCGCAGATAGTGTCGGCGTTGCTGACGGCCATCGTTCCCACCGCATATATCACGGCTCGAATCACGCTGTTCGTCCTTGCTTTCAAGTCTCTCTGGTTTACCCCTCCCGGAGCCTACGAAACCGTTGTGTGGACTATTTTTATACCCCATCTCTAGAGCCGCATGTAGGTGTTCGGTTCCAATTTTATCTCTCGATTACTCTTCGGGGTGGATATTCTTCAAGTTTGTGTGCAGTTGTCTCCAGGTATAATATTGTACGGTGCCACTCAAATCTAGTTATCCTGAGATTTCCGGGAATTTGTACTCCGCCTCATCTTGCATGTGATTCAGTGATGTGTAAATCACTCACCACGTTGTTCTTATCCTCTTCGAAGCCTAGAGGCGAGGCAGCGCGACGGCCACGGAACAGTATGTACATTCAACGTGCCAGAATTAGTACCTCAAGTATTACGAGGACCTACCAATACTCTAACCCTCCATAGACGCATTCGATAACCGTCAAACTGCGTCCCCGTCCTCCCCACCGACAAGCCATCCCCATAACTTCATCACCCAGACCATCATCGTGGGCGTCGCTCCCATAACCATCACTCCCAGCACCCCAAATGGATTTCCCAACAACCGATATAGTTCCATGATTGTGAGCACGAATATTCCGAAGCTCGGGATTGCGTTCAATACGGCGAAGGTCCGATGTCCAAGGACGTCAATATGACTCTATCGTACGTCGTCATCGTGAGGGCATAGAAGGGAGGACTGGATGGAGGTCCACTTACTTTAAGATGGGCAGACTCGTGTAGTTGGTATATGGTGTAGAGGTTGTAGGTGAACATGATCAGGGTACCAGCGAGGGCCGTGGCAAAACTATTATTGCTGAATGTCACTTCAACACTACCAAGATCGAAAGGGAAGGTTGAGAGGTCTGCAGTTGTGAGGAGGAGATGCAAAAGTCATACGCAAAGAATG